>JAAEAF010008397.1:0-15159 GCA_011037195.1 Triatoma infestans
CACAGAGAGACACAAACACGCACGCGGCCCACCTACATAAACAAGCGTTCACAAACTCATTGTATCAGAAATAGTGGGAGAAGTTGTGTTTACTACTCTTTGGAAACATGGTATAGTATGGGGTAGAGTGAGAGATAGAGCTGTGCTAGAGAAGATAGAGAGAGAAATAACTGTGCTTCCATCCTGAGGAAATCGTATTCTTGGGGTACTGACCAATCTGCATGTAACCATAACCACAAACACACATACACACCACTCACTTAAACACCCAACACTACACACAAAACGAGAAACCATTTCTTTTATGAAACATGTCGGACTCTGAAACCCATTTGTCATTTAGAATCTCAACCCAACGCAGTATGTCCTGAGAAGAAGAAGCTTTCTGTTTGATAAAAACTCTTAGATCTGTCTTTATTGTTTGTTCGTGGGACGTAGTGTCCATTGTGTATGTGTCTGTGTGCTTTAGTTTGTAAATCTGGACCATGATATCCAGGAGGATGAAACTATTCAAATATACACTTAAATAGAAGATGATTCTGTACAATTCTTTTTACGCAAGTAATAAAAAGATCTATGAACAGCTGGTGTGAAACATGCACGCGGCTTTCTCTTTCTGTGATTGTTAGAATTCTAATCGGAGTGATTGATATAGCTCTGCAGGAAGCTTTAAAGCTGTGCCATATTTATAGAAAAATTGATAAGATTCATGAAATTCCAAAAAAAAACAAACTCAGGAACTTATGCTATACGGTTGTCCGGTTAACCGATTTTCTTCAAATTTGGAATTCTAACAATGATTCTAATATGCCCTGATATGTATTCTACAGAATGGTGGAATCGTACATTGCACCCTGCTGACAGTGCTTCAGAGGAAACATTAACACTGCTGCTCTTTTCCAGTAACCTCCAAAAGTCACATTTTCCTGAAAAAATTGTTTCAAATAAAAACAATTAGTATTGATGTGGGTAGAGAGAGAATAGATTCTGTGCGGGTTAGCTGTTAAGCCTGTGCCACTTTGACCACGGTCTATTATGGCATCTACAAGTGGGAGTTCCATCTCCAGACTATGTGTTTAATTAGATTCAGAGAGACTCCTGGGTGAAGCTTGAAGGCTTCCACAAGTTGGAGTTCCCTTTCCAGTTCTGTATGTTTAATTCGTCTTAGGAGTCTCGAAAGAGACGCCTGGGTGAAGCTTGAAGGCTTCCATAAGTTGAAGTTCCCTCTCCAGGTCTGTCTCTTTAATTAGACTTACAAGTTTGGAGATAGGCTCCTGGGCAAAGCTTGAAGGCTTCAGATTCCCCTTCCAAGGTCTAAGTGTGATTCCCCTCCCTTAGTTGAAGAAAACTCTTAGCCACCCAAGCCCTTCACATTGTCACAGTACATGCGCTGTTTCTTCTTTTTGTTGAAAAAACATACAAAGGCTATCCGTTGTCAGGCCCATGCAATGCAGGTGAAAGTTAAATCTACAGTGCCCCAGTAAGGAGGAGGCAGTCATTCGTTCTCGGCTTTATTTTGATAATTATGCGGTAAGCGAGGTGAGTAGCTGTCTACCTCGACAGCGAATAAACATTTTTGCTTGCCTCTGGCGGGTTTTTTATATCCACCATTCTTGTGATCTGTCGTGCATGCATGTTCTGATGGCTACACTTATGTGGCATTTTGTAATACCATGTAAAAGTTCAGTTCCTATAGAGCTCTCCCGTGGAAGGTTTCTGCCATCTGTTGCCCTTATAATCTGATTGGCCAGGTATATAAACTAGAAAACAATTTTCGAAAAAATCGCGAAAAACTGAAGAAAAAGCCATTCAGGATAATCGCATTTCCAGGTTAATCATCTTATTCGAAACTCCAAACTGGTGCCCAATACTAGTGCTCAATATCAATATCAAATTTATGCTCAGTGTCAAATTTGAGTATTCTACGATTTTTCCTTTTTGAGATATTTTGTTCACACGCACATAAACAAACATACAGTTTCTAAAAACCACTTTATTCGAACTCTGAGGACTTTAAAACACTTCCATATTTCCGAAGAGAAGCTGAATTTCGAAAATTTGACACATCCCTGTAAAATTTCGGTTTTTGAACAAGCAGCATTATATTTGAACACAAGCCATACTAAAATCCTTTCAACTAATAATACCAAGTTTACAACAATTAGTTAGTTAATCGGATTTACAAGTTTGTTGGTTAAGTGTGTTGATATAAGCAGACCGTTCTCTACCCTAAAATGTAAACTATAAATTAGCCTTGTTTAAGAGGACCCCAGGATCTTGACTCTTGACTGGTGTACAGTTTGAATAACATCAGGATTTGAAATGAATTTTATTTTTAGATTAGAAAGATCTGGTGGCAAAGATTCTTGAGGCGTTCTCTTATTCGTGGTTTTGTTGAAACTCAAAATTATTTGCTATGCAACCCTGAAATAAACTTTTAGTGGATTTTTTCAATAATGCTCAATGTTCCCATGAAGATTAATCAATCAAAAAATATTTCAAATATCAATAAAAGATATTTTTATGGAACGAGAGTTAATTATGCAGGCCGTCGAGCAAACAACTGATAACCTGCTACGAAGCAAAGCCCAAAGAAAATAGTTTGGGAGGTGCTTTCAAAGGCTAAAATATCACCAAACCTCTTTCGTAAAGTTCACGCGGCACACGTGGCCATTTTCTGCCTAATAATAGGTCATGACTATCAGCATATTGATGTGGCAATCTCAGCAGATTGGCCTTTTGGCACTTCTGGCGAGCCAATGGACCGGCAGCACACCTCAACTATAACGGTCGTAATGATTTACAAAGGTACAATGATGTTCCTGATTTCATTCACAAATCTGTTAAATATTGGGCAGCCTGGAACGAAATATTGGTCATGGAATAAACGAAGAGGCAAATGGTTAAGTTACTGAACGTCATCGTTACTTGAACTCACTGCAAAAGGATCTGCCTTAGCCCGTTACGAAGAGATAACTCCTTAAACCACAAAACCCAGTAAGCTCCCTGGTTGACGTAGCAGCATCCCACTAATAAACCTGTCCGGACCTCCAAAGCCCATCTTAGACTGCCGACAGCCCAATAACCTGCTGTGAAGCTGTCCATTACTGGGAGCTTAACAGAGATACACCAACAGCAGGCTTCAGGACTACTGAAAGTAAGAGAGTTGCCTAATTTGGCAAACCCATCTACCTCCTCATTCCCGAAAATGCCCATATGATCTGGGTCCGAGACTAGAAGCACATCCTTAAAAGAAGAAAACTCTTTCAGACTTCTAGAACATTTTAGTACCGACCTAGAATTGAAGACACATGATCCCAGCGCCTTCAACGCAGCTTGACAGTCCGAGCAGATGCAAATACCTTTTACATTGCGTAACGCCCCCGCTCATCCTAGATACAACAAAGAATAGCTTAAACCTCAGCCATGAAAACAGCATTCACCAAGGGATTTCCTGTCTCAAAATCGAATGCAGCTCCATCCATTCTGCAACCGTCCGTATAACATAGGAGTTACTTATCAAGTATCACACCCTACCTAATCTTCTCTAGAAGGTACCCTGATACTGTAAGAATTGTTGAAAACAAAAGCCTTTAACATTCTTTCAGAAGGAAAACCTGTAATAGGGACTTTTTAAAAAACATAGGATATGGTGAATTTCTCAGCCTAATTTTTTTTTTCATTAGTTTCAAGCTGAATGCCTATCATCTGGACGACCATTGTCCTGGAACATTTTTCCCTTTTCTCTGCAAACCGTGTCGCTTTTTTTGAGGAACACAGACTTCTCTCTGTTTTCTCTTGTAACTCTTGAATACGAATATTAGTGTGAGATATTCAAGTGATAAGAGTTGAAACATCGTTTAGCCATTTTTGATCAATCCCACTTATGAAAATACTTATAATTCAAATCAATAAATTATATCGTTTACTTAAGCATTTGGTAGTAAATTTCAGACGATCCTCCCCTCCCCTTGAGACATCAGAATCATATCGCTGAACGTTGTTCTTCCAAAATACAGATTTCTAGGGGAATTGTTATAGTTGAATGATTAATAGAGCTTAATCTAATCTGAAACTGTGGCCAAACGAAATGTTTTTAAAGTGATGACAAATAACTTATGATACAACGTGTCCTAAACGTTGATTTGCAGTTCTTTCCTATCTTTACTTACTTTACTTAGAATGATCATCGTATAGCAAAGTTAAAAATAATATACAGATGAAAAATGGGTTCCTCAAAGTGGCCAAATACCATTTGTCAAATGGTTGCAAAATTGTGATGTTAATTTTTAAAACTTAATACAACCGTATAAAATATAAGAAATAAAAGCTGATTAAAGACTAAGATTAAGAATATATAAGAATTTAAAAATAAGGATTTATTTGAAATCTTTTATCTGTTGATAAATAATCTGTCAAATTTAAATTCTTTGCTAAAAGATATTGATTGAAACAGGTGTTTTTCTTAAAAAATCAATAATTGATTTAATAAAGTTCCTTTTTTATGATAATAATTGTAGCATTAAATTCTTTTTAACTAAATATAAATCAAATCTATTTAAATGAATTTAATCCACTTTTCTTAATATGATTGAGCATTAACTAAAATAATTTTCTTTTTACATTGCATCTCCAGTACTTATTGCCTACAAGACCAATTAGTGACAGGCGGCCATTTTAAGTGCCACTTAAAACGACATCTAGCGACATAAAGTTCAAAGTGCTTCTCTCCAAGTAAACTGCTTTACAGTGACTCCATACCTCCTCTATTCATTCATTAAAGACAGCATTTAATTGAGCAACGATTTCCGCCCCCGCAATCCCCCTCTTGGCACCGGAAATCACTTGTGGGTATAAAGACTTGGGAGGCAATAAAGTATGATTTTATATTATTTCAGTTCAATTATTAAATTTCTTAGGGCATCTTGAAGAGATGTATGAATGAATGGACAAGTTCATATTTGTTGTGGTTGGTTCCGCAGAGCTGGAAAGCATCAGAGATATTTTCCATGATACAAGCTTCTTTTTGGGATTATCCACGCTTTCGGGCGTTCGCCCATTATCAGGATGTTTTTGTCAAAACAGTGTGCTAACATAGACTTGCACGGAACAAATTTATTTTATACACTGTGTATGAATTAAATTTGTTCTATGTCATCACACTATTTGACAAAAACATGCTGATGATGGGCGAGCGCCCGAATCCGGACGATGACCAAAAAAAAGAAGCAGACTATCACGGAAAATACCTCTGATAGTTCATATTTTGGAATTTGTTGAATTTACAGAAGTTTAATGATTAGGAGCGAAACAGTGGCATCATGCCCTCTTAAGTAGTCATTTTTAATGCTATACAGGATAAGTATCTTATTTAAGCATCATATATAGATTTGTTTGTTTAAAAAAGTAAAGTCATTCAAGTAAAGTAAATCACTCATACAGCATTCTCTTAATGCAAAACCAAACATACAAATTAATTCGCCAAAACCCTATTTACTTTCGTTTTTGAACTTAGAAATTGCAAATAGAAGCTCCAATTCGAAAACCTTGTGGTTTACACAATATTACTCCTTACACGATGGTTAAAAAAAAAAAGTTGTTAGAACCCAAGTATCTTGAGCCAACAGTATAGTATTTGAACAGGTGAATTCATAAAAATCTTAAATGAGAAAAAAACAATAAATGTTAACATACCTGTGGAAATTATTTTTTATTCAAAAGAAAATCTTTCTTATATTTTCACAGGGGCCATTAGGGGCTACTATTTTCCAGGGTGACATCGTTGGTGGTCAATGAATGCTGCTGAGGATGGTGGATGAGTGGCAGGGAGAAGTTGAGGGTATGAGGATATTGAGAGTGGTGAAGATATTTTCCGATAGTCAGGTTGCATCAAAGTTAGATAGTGAATAATTGTACGTGAAGACACGTAATTTAGAGGAAGTTGGCCTCGCTCAGAGGAGCAGAGTGGGACTCTTCTGGGTAAAGGACATTTCAATTTATTACATATATTATTCTATCGATAATATAGTATTAATTACAATTAAATGTGCTGCTATAAAATTTAAAGAAAATCAATTCAGCAGAAATGGACAGTCTCTTCAGTTTTTTTGTTGCGATTACCTACAAATACGAATCGCTTTTGTATGAAACAAATAAATTTCCGAGAAAATGTATTTTATTCTTGTGGGGGGGGGGAGGGCTGGAATTGCGATCTGCTTCCTCAAAGAAATTCGAAAAACATTTAATAAACATAAGTTTACAAAGAAAGACTTGTGAGTGTATCATAACAGATATTTTTTTTTTGCTTCTGTCAAGAATAGCCAATCAACATTTGTTGAGTCACATCTTTGTGTTTGTGTACATATCACTTCATCAGACTATGTAACATTTCTATAACTTCACCGTATAACCAATTCTCCTTGATATATCAACAAAGAAAATTGGAAAAACAAGAAGAATATGACTTTAAAGAAGATGGAAAATGAAGAGGGTGGCAAAAAACAAGACGAGAAGCTCCGAACTAAAATGACATAAAAAGAAAAGGAAGCTAAAGTAAGAAATACAAATGAAGGTTAGAGTGAAGGATTACTAATAACCGTAGTACGATGTCTGTGCAGAGAATGGTAAAATTTGATTTTTGTTTTGCTAGAGACATTCTCATAGAAGAGTAAGATATATATACAAAGGGAATGGGAGAGAGTTATCTTAACAGAGAAGGGTGTCCTAGCTAGGAGGGTGAAAGTATATGGAAGGGGACCGCTCCCTGGAGCATTTATTCAGTATTACAGCATCATGGTGATGTTTAAAGTGTAAATATTACAGGCTACCCCCACACCTAGCGGTAATGAACTTCCTTCAGTGACTGTAATAATATTCTCTATTCCAGTTTCTCTTCTGGTTCTCGTCAGTATATAAAAAGACTATTATACGGCAAGCTCATGCTCGGCATTTCTTTTTACTTTTTTTCCTTTAGTCTACTCGCCCCTCACTAAACCTAATGATGTAATGAAGGTTTTTAATGTTGCCATGCGCGCAGGCTGTCTTTCCTAATCCGGGAACGTCTTTATCACTACCTTTATCCCCACTGCCAACACAGCGCTACAGTAAACTTTCAACAGAACTGTTGGAAGATAAACTTATCAGTGTTACCAACGTTAATTTTTTTTATACCTTAGTCTTTTATAAAGAAAAAAATATTCCTTTTTTTTTTCTACTTATCTATCTTGTGTAGATAAGATGATAGGTAGATGGTCTTTCCCATCTAAGTTTAGACAGTAAAAACTTGATTGCCTCATAATTCTAGTGGATATTATCTTTAATAGGGGGGGAAAAAATTATGTTGTGAAACACTCACTCGATTTTCTCATACTCCAATGATATAGGTGACCGGAAATTGATCGTACATTTTACCTAACTTCCGTTAGACAGTGCTACTGTCAATGCCTCAATAATACTGATTGGGTAAATCAATAGTAAGCCTAACTCACCAATATAATATTTAAAACCAATATTTCAAGAACAGTGACCTACAATTAATATGATTGGTTTATTATGCCTACTGTTGATGCTATTGTCGAAAAAAACTATTCAATAAAGTTGCACTTTTGATTGGTTAATCGGTTAACTTCCACCCACTTCCCACTTCCCTTCCCAGAAAACCCTTAAAAAATGAATTTTTCCAGTGAAAATGGTCAACTTTTTACTTTCTCTTAGTGCTGATAATAAAGAGGTAGTATTGTGATCGAGTGGAATTTACTGTATTGAGTATTCACTGGAAATACATGTTTTGAGGTGTAGTGTGTGTATGTGTAGTGTGAGTGTGTATGTGTGTGTGTGTGTGTGTGTGTGTGTGTGTGTGTGTGTGTGTAAACCAAATATTTCAAAAACGAAAGTTCACAGGAAGCTCAAATTTCGTATTCCGTTTA
Organism: Triatoma infestans; assembly: GCA_011037195.1. Lineage (NCBI taxonomy): Eukaryota > Metazoa > Arthropoda > Insecta > Hemiptera > Reduviidae > Triatoma > Triatoma infestans. Next base: position 7,926 of record JAAEAF010008397.1, read on the forward strand.
GTCACTACCACCGTCTCTGACACGAAGGTTTTGGGCAAAATCCATCAAGCGGAAATACAAGTTTTTCGCAATATTCTCATAAACGGCTCCACATCAACGATTTTCTTTAAACATCGTATACTATATAAATAAATGTCACTTCTATTTGAAATTCTTTTTCTCAGGAAAACTAATTTTTTGGGACGTTCAGGTGAACAGTGGCGTTGACTTTCCTCTATTGCAATATTTCCCAGTCTTTTTCGCGGTAACAGCACACTTCAGACACAAATATTTTCACGGCAAATTCTAAAGAAACATTTCTCTATTAACATGATTAAATTCTTATATTTCATGCTAAGGATTATAATTAATAAGATTATTCAAATGTTTTTACATAATAATACATGAATAATCCTAACTAAACACTGATTTAAGATTATATCCCCTTATGTAGTCATATACAACATAATCAAACACAAACAAAACATTGATGCCCCCCAGGGTGCCTGATGGTTCAGTACCCTTGGTTTGCGCAACAGATTTTTCCATGTGCCCGTTAGTGAAGGTAGCCGCAAGTTTACTGCTTTTGTAGTGCCTGATGGACACTATGAATTCCTGAAGACTCCATTTGGACTTAGTAATTCTCCTAGAGTATTTCAGAGATTTGTGCATATTCCATTCAGAGATCATAGAACGGACGGATTTCTCCGCTGTTACATGGATGACTACATTATCCCTTCGAAGACCAGAGCAGAGGGAGTTCAAAAGCTCGAAAAGATCTTAAAGAGAGCCTCAGGGTACGCTCTGGAAATTAACTGGAAGAAATGTAACTTCCTCAAAACCGAAATTGAGTTCTTGGGTCATACAATCAGAGAGGGAAGAGTAGAGCCGTCGAAACTAAAATCACGGGCTGTAATAAACTTCCCAGTTCCGAAGAACAGTAGCTCTGTACAAAGCTTTCTAGGCCTCGCAGGTTATTTTCGAAATTTCATTAGGGGATATGCTTTGGTGGCGCGTCCTCTTAGTGATCTATTGAAAACAACGGTACCGTTTAAATTTGGCGGCGAGCAAATGAAATCTTTTTTGAAACTGAAGTAGTAAGCCGAGCAGCCGCTGGATTGCTCCGACTGCAGCGTGTTGGGGAAGGTTAAAGAAAAGGAGAAGGTTGTGTTGTGATTTTTTTCTTAGACAAGTAGATACACGTTGTAAAAGTTGATTATTAAAAGTTGTAAATAAAAAAAGGTGTTTAAAGTTTAATAATTTGTGTCTGGTCTGTTTAAATAATAGATCCTACAAATGTATACCAGTTATAATGATCACCCCTTCCATGTTTTTTATTGCTAGCCCAACTAAACGCTTTGTAACCACTACAATTGTGAAGAAAATGTGTCCATTAAGTATAGTATTAATAATAGCAAGAAAAAATCTTACTATTATTAAGAGAAAATCTTTCGCGTGGGAGTCCAGAACGCTAACCACTTAGCTATTCCCTTCCCATCGATCTTCTGACACAAGTAGTATATAATAGGCGACTCCAGGACAGAATTTTGCTCCCTCACCTACCCCCCTCGCCTTCTACCTTCCAACCTTCCCTGTCCATGATCCACCACCCCCCTCACCACACTAGTTACCCCTCTCCCACCAAATGACCCCCACCACCCAACCTATTCCCAACTTTTCCCCACCCCCTCCTCCACCCTTTTCCTGTAGGCGAAGAAATAATAAAAATTAATTTTTTTTTTTTGCTCAGGTCAGCAAAAACGATCTCACAACCTTCGTCATCCAAGTCCATCACTTACACCACTCAGCTATAGTGGTAACTTGGCAATAGTAGTTTTCTTTAGATCCTTATACCTCACCCACATACTTCTCCCTCATCTCTCTCATATACTTTCTATCTCTCTCTCTCTCTCTATAGATATATAAAATATATACACAGAGACTTAAAGAGAGGCTCTGCCCCACGTACCCCAGGCCAGGGTTCATTAACCTGTATTTTTCCATTCGTACAAAAATTTATTAACCTCTATGTATGCACAATGTTTGCAATATAATATATTTACTTATTTTTTGTTTTTTTAAGACGGATACTTATGTAAGTTTTTTGGTAAACAATAAACTAAAACTTAATCTATGGTTCCTTCTTATCTACTTTTATCGATCAAGTATATTGACATTTAATACAGTATATTGATTTATGAGTCACTTACCTGTGTAAGGTTTTTGGTAAGCAATTTACAAGTTAATCTCCATTTTCCTTTCTTTTTTTTTTATCGATCATTATATATTTATAGAATCCAATATATCGGTTATTTTTTTGGCACAGTTTAAAGTTGTTGAACCTGTTATCAACGAAATAGTTAATAATGTGTTTTATCGAACTAATTGTTTATGCAATTAAAGAAAGGAAAAAAAGCTAGTGATTTAATAACTGGTGTATCTCAATTTACATACCAAATTCCGCATATTTAATCACTAGACAGATACTTAGTTTTTTTGGTAAACAGATGAGTTTTTTTTTTGGTAAACAATAAACTAAAACTTAATCTATGGTTCCTTCTTATACACCATACTTATCTATTTTTATCGATCAAGTATATTGGACATTTAATACAGTATATTGATTTATGAGTCACTTACCTGTGTAAGGTTTTTGGTAAGCAATTACAATTTAATTTCCATTTTCCTTCTTTAAGAAAAATCTATTTAGCCTATTATACAAAACACACCGAGGACAGCCGAACTACAGAGCCGATAATAACCGAACAGTCCTTATTTTTTTTTTTTTTAAAAAAAGAAAAATACACATTACACAATCATTTGTAATTAAGTTGTCCAAGTTTTCTAATAATAACCACAGTCCAAATCGTTCGTTAGTAGGTTTTACTTTTCTTCTATAGAGCTGAGAAACACTTAACACTTTGTGCGAGCCCATGTTGTCTCTGCCGATGACCGATTAACACTTAATTACAAAGGACTCCACTATGAGTTAAATCTCCACTTTCCTTTTTAAGATAATTTTTTGTTTTGTTTATCGATCAACTATATTTATAGAATCTAATATATCGTTTTCTTTTTGGTACTGCTTAAAGTCGTTGGATCTTTTATCTAACGCAATGTACGACGAAATAGTTAATAATATGTTTTGTCGAACTAATTGTTTATGCAATTAAAGAAAGGAAAAAAAAAAAAGCTAGTGTTTAACCAGAGATTTAATAACTGTTGTATCTCAATTTACGTATCAAATTCCACATATTTAATCACTTTTCTAATCTAAAACGTACTCAATTTACACACATATTTCCGTCAAGTCTTGCAAAGAAGAGATGTAAGTTTTCGGTTAGAAATGTAGAAAGTGCCTTTCTTACAAATTGACATGTAAGAAATAAAAGTAAGAATAGCGATTTATGCGTACATATTAAAACTAGTAATTTAAATGGAACTTATATATTTTTAAACACTTTTTATTAATTAGAGCAAAAGTAATTTTCTCTAGAGATAACTACTGTAAGTTTGCAGTTAAAATTGTAAAAGTCGAAAGTGCGTATCTTAGAGCTTAACATGTAATAAATAAAAGCAAGAATTGCGCTATATACGCATTTATTAAAACTAGTAATTTAACTGGAATTTATATGTTATACATGTTTAAACACTTCTTATTTGAGCAAAAGTAATTTCTCTCTAGAGATAGTTTGCGGAGTTTCGCAGTAATATCTTACTACAGTAGTATTTTTCTGTAGTCTTTTACAGGAGTAAGTCTAATTCCACCACAGTGGAAAGCTGATCCTACAAGATAATGTAATTTCCAAAAAAAAAAAAAAAAAAAATCTTCTATCGAATTAATTGTTTGTACAATTAAACAAATTACTTAAAGAAAGGAAAACTTAGTGGAACCAGTAGTCTTTTTATCTCAATTTAGGTACAAAATTCCCCTACATTTTTGCAATCTAAGAAGCACTCAATATACGTACTTAACTCCCCCAAAAAAGTGATCAGTTTCCAATTTAACTGGTAAATGAATTATTCTATATTTTTTTGTAATCTAATAAGTATTCAATTTACATATATAATTCCAATAGAGAATTTAATAAATTAATGGGATTTATACCATACCTAGATAGAAGTAACTTCCTTAGTGAGTAACAGATTGATATTCGCTCCTAGAGTTATGGATGTGCAAATGACGAATGATTAGATAGTAGAGAATGCATTGTGTTAAATGTCTTTGGTCAGGTCAAAATGTAAAATCACTGCACAAAGCAAAGTTGGACTACAATTAAATCTGTCGAAGAGAGAGAGAAACATTTTAATGCAAATATTTGCAAAACAAAGGGTGCTGCCCAAATAGATCGGGTTGCTAGACAAATCTGTCGAATAACCAAGAAAAACAAAGATATACAAAAGAATATATTGCACTAAAACATTCGTAAGTTATCGTATTGTGAATTGGAATGACAGTTTTGCTAGTAATTTCCAAGTTCTTTCCTCAACCTTTCTAAATATGTAACAACTTCTTCTGCCATCTTACATTCTTAAAGAGGCATAGGATATTATGCGCTAAAAAACATGTTACTTTTAATAAAAGAATATTGGAACAAGTTAAACCATTATAAGTTTCTAATCTGGGGAAATGATTGCATTATATCCAAAATCGAAATCTTCTGTTTTGTAGCCATTGTCTAATGTCTATTAGTCCAAGAAAAACACACAGATATACATTAGAATATAAACATATATTGCACTAAAACATTCTTAAGTTATCGCATGGCAATTATTGTGGATTGCAATAACAGTTTTGCTAGTAATTTCCAAGTTCTTTCCTCAACCTTTCTAAACATGTAAACAACTTGTTCTAGTGTCTTACATTCTTAAACAGGCATAGGAAATTATGCCCTAAACAATATGTTACTTTTTAATCGAAGAATATTGGAACAAGTTAAACCAATGTTTACATAGTATAGGAAATGGGAAATGATTGCATTATATCCAAATTCGAAATCTTCTGTTTGGAATTTAGACATTTCTACCAACACTAACGTCTATTAGTCCAAGAACAACACAGATATACACAGAATATAATACAGTATATTGCCCTAAAACGGTCTTAAGTTATCGCTTGGCAATTATTGTGGATTGCAATAACAGCTTTGCTAGTAATTTCCAAGTTCTTTCCTCAACCTTTCTAAACATGTATACCTACAACTTGTTCTACTGTCTTAAATTGTTAAACAGGCATACTAATATTATGCACTAAAAAATATGTTACGTTTTAATCGAAGAATATTGGAACAAGTTAAACTAATGTTTGCATAGTATAGGAAATGGGAAATGATTGCGTTATATACAAAAATTCAAAAATCTTTTGTTTGTAGCTGTTGTCTAACGTCTAATAGTTAAAGCTGTTTAAAACAAACAAACAAAAAATACTGCAAACATACAAGTGTCTGGTCCCCAAACTTGTTGTAATTGGTACCGATTAGAAATATAAATATATTCTATAGTCATTTGGAAGAAATTAGTCAAAATATTCCCAAAAAAAAAGAAAATCATTACTAGTTCTGTTTAATGTTTTAACTTGTTTTTATTAGACGGAAATTATAACACAGAAGTATTTTTGCTTAGTCAGATCACATTCCTACACCTTCTTACGAGCCCTGGCACATACACACACACACACACACACATACGCGCGCGCGCGCACTACATGCTGTTAAGTGAATAATTGACAGAAATAAAAAAAATACATGTTTCTCTGTTTTTGCAATACGAAAGAAAGGAAATAATTGCAACCATTAAAAGTAAAAATTTGATCACCGTTTTTCTCTATTATTTTTTTCTCTCAAACACCTAGGTGTGTACGGTTTCTATTATAAATAACACAAACATAAGATTTTTGGTTTAATTACAAATCCTACTTTACTATACTCGTGGTATACTTACATAATTTCACACATCACACACACACACACACACACAGCACACACACAAATCTTTTTTATGTCTACTGCAGAGTATGTTTTAAACTTAGCTAAAATTGTCCAAATTATAGTCAAAATCAAAGCTAAGTACTTGCATTTCTCTTACTAACCAGCAATGTCTATTTCTATCAAGGTCAGTTTTAAGGCCTACCAAAATTACTGCGTCTAACCGTTGCACTCAGAAACTTAACACTACCTCGTTATTTCTTTATCGTTCTCACCTGTTGTGTTAAAGCGGTACCTTTTATATTTTTCCTGTGCAAAATTCCATCTTCTCTATTTTGGCAAACGAGTGTCCTTTGTAACTTGTTACACCAGTAAATGTTAAAAATGGTTTCTCTCGGTAGGTGAGGAAATTATATCCAACCCATTTTTCGGTATTATAATGTAACCATTTTCTTTATTAGAATAGGCACTATTTTTTTTTTTGTTTTGTTTTTGTGGTACCCTTTTAGTTCTTGCACTCTTCTTTTTCTGCATACATAAAAGTTCTTTTGTTGTTTACGGTAAACACCAGTTGTGTCCAAAGTTTTGCAATGTGGTTTAATATTTTTAAATTCTGTCAACTCGTTTTCCACCAGTTGCTTGTATTCCTCTTTCTGTAGTTTTTTCTGTATATAGTCTATCTTCCTTCTTTTAAATCCACCTAGTTCTAAGTGTCGTTTCTTTACCCATACATGGGAGTTCTATTTCTTTTACTGTATATGGCAATAGCCTACCGGCTCTCTTCCGTAAGAACATGGTACCAATCCTGTCTTTTCGATATCTATGGTATGGTATAAAACAGTGTCCCAGTGTTTTGAGAAATACGCATTTAATGTAACATTTTTGCACAACTAAGTGTCGTTTCTTTGCAGATGGTACATACATTAGAGGTGGGAGTTCTATTTCTTTAACTGTATATGGCAATAGCGTGTTGGTTATGTTAGCTCTCTTCCGTTAAGACATGAAAAAAATTACATTATTGGTAGAGACCAATCCTGTCTTTTCGATATCTACACTTCCTGGTATGGTAGAAAAAAGTGTTCCAGTTTTTGAGAAATACGTTTCCCCAACGTTTTTTAATGTAACATTTTTGCGCAATCTGTACAATATCTTTGTTTACACAATCTTCTACAATATAATATATAATTAACTGGTAGAGAGTTAAAACGAAATGTCGAAACAACATAATTTATCATTTTTTTTTTTTCTCTGTTCTTGGTATTTTCCGGTAGGTTTAACTGTATACCAGTCAACTTTCGTGGGTTCTTATTCGCCCAATATACATACTGTAA
>JAAEAF010008398.1:0-48715 GCA_011037195.1 Triatoma infestans
TGCAACTAGGTTGAGTATTTTCATTCAAAAGATTTATATCTGACTTTTCTGGACAATTTCTCTCTAAATGATTAGGTTTCCCACACTTGCGACAGTTTCTATCCTTTGAAGATACCGGGCAATCTTTAGAAATGTGGCCTATTTTCCCACACGCATAACACTTGGGTGCTACTCTTTCTCGTCGCCCCTCCGCAATTGCTCCACCACCTTCAGTACTCTTGATTCTCTGAAAATCTCTTTTCTCCAATCCTGTAATTGATCTTGAACTTGCATTACTCTCAATCTTCTGTGAGCTTTCACGTAACGACTTATTTCTCAAAAATTTCTGATCACCATGTGTACCCCAGTTCTTCCTAATTCTTTGTAACCTGGTTCTATTGACTCTTTCGAAAATTTCTATTGAATCCCTTAATTCATCTTCATCGTGGTGAATCACACTTAGTAAATGATCACACAATTCTTTGGACCAAAGACCCTCAATTACTTGTAATTTAATTTCCTTAAATGAAAGTTGTAATTCTTTACACATTCTTATCTTTTCTTGTAAATAATCTTCTGTGTCTTCATCTTTTGCTTGAGTTCTTTTTAACATTTCCTTCCACCTAGCACCCGTATCAATTTCACCTATGTAAGTTCTACCAAATTTATTCTCAAATTCATTCCAAGTTTTAATATTTTTTGAATAAAACCAGTCTTTAGCAGGGCCGGTCATACTAGCTCTAGCCGCCTCCAGTTTAAATTCACTAGGCCAATCATGCAATTTTGCTATACTGTTCACAGCTGATAACCATGCCTCAGCTTCATGCCGTGCCAGTTTACCATTAAATTTTGAGATATTATTTTTAAAATCAGGAATAATTTTAAATTCTTTTGTCTGAGATACCCCTAGCTTTTTAATTAAAGTTTCATTTTGCTGCAACATTTTTAACAGAATATGGTTATGATTCGTGAAATCGATTTTTGAATTTACATCATCTTTCTCGTCACTTAAATGGTCACAGTCATCCGAATTCTCCTCAACATCGGAGAAAGTATCTATATTATTCAGTCTATAATATATTCTTTCTGAAACTTCTTCAATTGATCCTTCACACTCCAGTCTAAGAAATTTACAAATTGTAATTAACTCCTTTAAAGAAAAATTTAATGCAACTTCCTCAATCTTATCTTTAAAATCTTCGGAGCCTGTATCTAAATTAAATCCTTTAAATTTTCTAAGGCGATATCTATTCTGCCTGTCACCTTCGTCATTAAAAATTAACCTGTGCAATATCTTTATGGTTTTTGTTGGAAATTGGGAGATATTTTTACTCAACCATGGGATATCTTCCATCTTCATGCAATTTAAAATAAAAAATATGTATAAACCAAAATACTGCTTACCGCAAAGTGATATATCCTGAATGATATAAACTAATCCCACTTCTGAATTTTTGTTATAAATTTGATTAATTTATTTTACCAAAATTCTATATTTTTATTAGTTATACAATTCAAACACAAACGGCAACAAGCTGAACAATAATTTCAATGAGTTTTTATTAAACACATAAGCTTTAACACATAAAGTCACAAAGTTTCTTATTTTCGCAAGTCAACCTTACACACAGTAAACATACAACAACTTACACCTCCATCTTGCCACTGCCATCTACTCCTACATATATACTAAATTAAAATCGCTTACATTCCTATATAAACTTTAAACATACAAAGATCTACAAAGTATTTAAAACATTTCTCTGGTAAAATTCATTGAAGTGCGCTTTTGGAGGAGGGGGTGGGGTTATGTTTTTCTCTAAAGTGCTTTCATAGTTGATTATACAATTCTATTATCCATACAAAATTAATTAGAAATAAATAGATTGCTAAAATTCTGAGTTTCAAAAAAAAATTAGTAAACCGGAAGTGCGCTTTTACTGGACAGTTTTTTCAGTTTTCGACGAATTTCATTAAACTTGGTACACAAACTATAAAAATTTGTCAATTATAATTTTGACAACTGGAGTAAGAGAAAGTTGTGTGAGTGTTTCACACCAGTTTTTTACACATCAAATTTTAGACATTTATCTAACTTTAGGGGGGAGGGGGGGACATGTAGTAGAAATGTTTACATTGTAGTCCAGAAAACAGCACTAAAATAGTACTGAACAAGCCCAAAATAAAATTTGAAATTTAACGTCACACACACTTCCACAACTTCCGGAAATTTTTTTTTTTCACCCCCCCCTCCAAAAAAAACCACCTCAATTCTGTTACATTCTTACTTCCGTTTAGATAATAATTTTCTATAACATTTGGATTACTAATATAATATTATATGGATAGTACGATAAAACGGAAATTGGGGGAAAAAAAAAATATGTTTCAAAGAAAAGTGATAGACATTTATATGTGTGATTAGCACAAGAAATTTTAAGAAAAATCGTACGAGCCTTTTTCGACAAAAAACGAGAGTAAAAAAAAAACAATCAGTAAAATCGCACTTTCGGTTGATGGATTCTGTAAAACGAACACCAAGTTTGAGATCACTGCGATTTGTCGTACACCTAGATAATTTATTCATACATCGAGAATGAGGGAAGGGAGGTTTCTTTAAAATTACGTTTAAATGTTTAATTGACCTAGCCTATTAAAAAAAAAAAATCTGGTGTGAAACACTCACACAACTTTCTCTTACTCCAGTTCTCAAATTATAATACACAAATTTTATAGTTTGTGTACGGAATTTAATGAAATTCGTCGAAAACTGAAAAAAATGTCCAGTAAAAGAGCACTTCCGGTTTACTAATTTCATTGAAACTCGAAATTTTGGCCATCTATTTATTTCTAATTAATTTTTTTTAGATGATAGAATTGTATAATCAACGATGATGGCACTTTAGAGAAAAACATAACCCCACCCATCCCCTAAAAGTACCCTTATTAAATGAATTTTCCCAGAGAAATGTTTTTTCAAATAAAAGTTGTAGATCATTGTATGTTTAGTTTAGGTAAGAAGTTTCAAGAAAATCTCGGGGGAGCCATTTTTGAGAAAATTGCAAAAAATCATTTAATAAAGTGGTAATGTAAACCCGCTTCCGGTTATCCGATTTTTTCAAACTCGAAATTTCAACAACATATCCAATTGTAATTAATATTATTTAGACGACATGACTATCTAACAAAGTGAAATAAATAGCACTTTAGATGAAAACCTAACCCCACCGCTCCCTCAAAACTGCCCTTAAATGAATTTTCCCAGAGAAAAGTTTCAAATAAAAGTTGCAGCTCGTTGTATGTGTAGTTGATATATCAAGTTTGAAGAAAAATCGTCAGAGCCATTTTTGAGAAAAACGCAAAAAAGTAAAAAGAAACAACTAGTAATGTGGTACTTCCGGTTGAGGAATTTTGACAGATAAGGTACAGTCAGATTCCCTGGTGATACCTAAACGGAATATCAAATTTCAACTTTCCGCGGTTTTCCGTTTTTGTGCTATGCTGTTCACATACATACACACATACACAGACCATTTGCTAAAAACCACTTTTTTGGACTCAGGGGACCTCAAAAAGGATATTTCCGGCGAAAACACGATATCGAAAATTTGACACGATTACAATACTTCCTCTTATTAGGAGTAAGAGAAAGTAAAAAGATGGTAGAGGTTATACTTTTATTACCTGACCGGTCTTGTGCGGGAGTGTTTTCTTTGAAAAACCGACAGATTGTCAGAAATTTAAATGTCAACCTAACTGACAAACTCCCCCCAAAATTTTTTTTTCTAAAAAATCAATTTTCTCTGGAAAATGTTTCAAATGAAAGTGTTAGGTATTTAGTGTATAGATGGCATAGGAATTTTAAAGAAAAACGAGAAAATTACTCCGAAAAAACCTCCAATTAGTGGGGCTCAAACAGAAATATATATATATGTATATACAGTTAAACACACACACGTTCATTAAAAAAAAAAGAAATGTTTCCGTACCTAGTGGATCTAAAAATATGTGTTGTGGTGCTAAAAATATGTATTTAATTTACATAAGAACTCAATTTCGAAAAATCTGTAACGATCGTTAATCCTAATATAGCGAAAGTAAAAATTAATTAAAGACATCGATTATTTAATTTTTTTTTTTTTTTTACGAAATAAATAATTTATTTATTAATATTTTATTATAAAATATATTGTGATTCTCCCTCCCCTCCCCTTCTTGCTGAATATATAGTGAGGCCAGTCTGTAATATTTGTCTAAATGAATATCATCTTAATGCAAACCACCATGCGGAAATTGCGTATTAAATGACGTCAATGTGGGCAGTCAATAAAAGCTATTTTTTTTTTTTTGTTTGTTGTTTGTTTAGACGAATTATAACTATGTACGAGTATAACAGAATACTGGGAAATTTTTTTGGTAGTCTGTTTAAATTCTATCAAAAGCATAACAGAATTTATTAAAAATAAATTACAAGAAATTAACGATAACAGTTAATAAACTGAAAATAAGATTTCTCAAAGTCAACCTAACGTTCTGAATTCCTTTTTATTGTTTGGTTGACTTTAGCGCTATATCAACAGGAGAATCTAATATTAATAAAACCACTTTTCTGAAGAAATCTTAACCTTCCCGCCCACCCAAAACCTCCCTAAAATGAACTTTATCGGAAAAAACTTCATACAAAAAAAAATAATACATCTCTTTATTTATAATAAAGTATAACAAATTTAAGGAAATCCATTAGTGTTTTTAAGAAGAAAAATTGCAAGAAAATTGCTCAGTAAATTCATAATTCAGTAATTAATATAAAAGTATTTGTTGAAACGTTGATGAATTATGTTATGAAGAAATTTGGTGAGGAACGGGTCAAGAAAGAAACATTCAAAATTATGCCAACGTTTCGACAGAGTTTCCTGTCTTTATCAAGGCAGGAAATACATGGAGAAAGATGCATGTTTAAAAATTCTTTCTTCACATCTTCACGACTATCTACATATTAAGGGCCTTGATAAAGATAGGAAACTCTCTCGAAACGTTGGCACAACTAAATATGTTTCTTTCTTGACCAAATTTCTTCATAACATATTTCTAATTAATATTATTTAAATGAAAGAATAGTATAATAAAGTAAATTAGCACTTTAGAGGAAAACTTAAGACCACCTCACTCCTAAATTGAATTTTCCCGGAGAAATGTTTCAAATAAAAGGTGTGGCTCTTACTATGTAGTGTAGCTCTCAATATGTAATGCTTATAGCAAGTTTAATGAAAATCGTTGGAACAATTATCGAGAAAATCGCAAACAAGTGAAAAATATATTCAGTAATATGGTTGTATTTCCGGTTGCAGATTTTTGAGAATAACTTCCTGTCAGATCCTTTTGGTGATACCTAAACGGAATAGTAAGTTTGAATTTTCTGCGAATTTAACTATTCCGTTCACATAAACACGCACGCACATACAGACCCTTGTGTAAAAAGCACTTTTTCGAACTCCAAGAGATCTCAAAACGTGTATTTCCTATAAAAAATCGATACTTAAAATTTGACTCGATTAAATACTTTCTCTTAGTGGGAGGTAGCTAAATAGATCAAGCCGTTTCATGAAATAAGAAAACCAACTCCAATAATCTATTCTGTATAATCGCACTTCCGGTTAACCCATGTTTCAAATTTGTAATCTAACCTGAATAATAAATATAGTTGGTAGAACCATATATCGCATTCTAGTGGCTCTTTAGTGGAAAACTTGCAATTCCCACAGAACCCTCTAAATATTAATTTCACTTGGAAAATGTTAAAATGTAGGAAATAATTGTGATAGACTCATCTGTGTGTCGTTAACACGGAAAGTTTAAAGAAAATCGTTGGATCTGTTTTCGAGAAAATCGCGAGAAACTGAAAAAAAAAAAAATTCAGTCCAAGTTACCTTTTCGGTTGATATATTTTGGCCCCAATTTTGGCGTGTCAGATGCATTGTACTACTTAAAGCGGTGGTAATACCAAATATGAACTTCCTGTGTGGTTTCTCTGAGATAATCGTGATATTTTATTCACACACTTTCGCGAAAAACACTTTTTTTTCATACTCGGCGCTACATCAAAACGTATATTATCCTAGATATACATATTAATGTCTATCATTTTATGAAATATTTTTCGGAATATCTACTTTAAAAGCGTGAAAACAACTATTAGATTCTACTTATATTTTAATATATTTTATGACTCCCTTCATCCATATAATGTCAAAGACGTAAAGAGTTTGTAATAAGAGAGGAAATATCTCTAATGAGAGTTTTACACCTAAATTTCTTTTCTATTTCTAATTATTTGATTTTAAACCGAACTACTAGAATGTATTTATACTTTCTTTTTTTTAAAAAAAAAAAAAAATATGGCATTCTCGCACGAATTAACAATATAGTGACGTCATGTCCAACAATAGTCAAACAGCTCGGCCAGTGTGTGTTATTATTGTGAGGTATATTTGTAATATTTTTGTTTATTCCCTGAACTCTACAGAGTCGCTTATTTTTCGTTTTTAATTTTATCAATGTATTTATTTATGTTAACTGTATTGAAATTAATATATAATATATCGTAAATATTTTTTACTGCTTTAATACAGTTACAAAAATTCCTTAAACTTGCAATTTTATTCATTTGTCCTTGGAAGTAGGGGTAACATGTATCTATCTACCTAAAGGCAAAAATAGTAGTTGCATCGTGATTACATTATAGTCTAGAATACACCCAAAGAACATTTGAAATTTAACTGTTGTAGAACTGCTAAAAAAAAATCAGTCAATCAAAAAATGTTTCAAATAATTTCAACATTTCAAATGTGATACGTTTAAAAATCCATGCAGTTAACAATCCAAGTTTAAAGGAAATCGTTATAGCCATTCTCAAGTAACTCCAAAAAAAGTAAAAAAAAAAATATTAAAAACATTTTCTGTAAAGCTACACTTCCGGTAAACAGGTTTTCTTCAAATTTACGAATTCTACTAATACTTCCGGTGTATATTAATATTAATATAGAGCAATGGAATACATTGTACTGAGTTGGTATTTTTAGAGGAAAGCTTATTAGCGCTACTGTTCCCCTCCAACACCCCAAAAAATGAATTTTCCCGAAAAAAAATGTAGCAATAAAAGTGTTAGGTAGTGATAGGCCTTTAGACAGTGTGCGAAGTTTAAACACAATCTTCAGGAACTGGACGAAACCATTCAGTAAAGTCGCATTTTCGGTTGATTTCCTAAACGGAAAATCAATTTTTTTTTTTTTCTAGAAGCCGTCATTGGCAACTCCGGGCCATGTGACAATGTTTGCGGAAATCATGACTTCTTGTTGGTATAGCGGGCAAAGTAGGGAGACTCGGCTACTCCAATTCAATGCAGATGACTTTACGAGTAATCTTGTTCCAAACGAAGGAAAACACCTGAACAAAGCCACCGCTTTATGTCTCGGCAGATGAGTGGGATTTTCGTTTTTGCGATTTTCTTTAAACATCATATATCAAGTACACATATAAGGCTACAACTTTTATTTGAAACATTTCTCAGGGAAAATTCATTTAAGGGCACTTCTGAGGGAGGAGTGGGTTAACTTTTCATCTTAACTGCTACATCAGTTTATTAGACAATTCTGTCATCTAAATCAGGTTAATTAGAAATAATATGTTGTTGGAAATTCCGAGTTGACAAACAATCGGTAACCGGAAGTGGTTTGTTCAACACTTTACTAAATGATTATTTTCATTTTTCTCGACTATTTCTAAAAAAGGCTCCGACGCTTTTCTTGAACTTCGTTATACAAAATAAAAATGCAAACATTACATCTTTATTAAGATATTTCTCTGGAAAATTCATGTAAGGCATTTTAGGGGAGGGGTGGGATTGTAGCTTCCCCTAAGGTGGTATCATAGTTGATTATACATTCTATCATCAAACAAAATGAATTAGAAATAAATAGATGGCCAAAATTCCAAGTTTTAAGAAAATTAGTAAGCCGGAAGCGCGCTTTTACTGAACAGCTTTTTCAGTTTTCGACGAATTTCGTTATATTTGGTACACAAACTATAACTTTGTTAATTATAATTTTGAGACTAGGAGTAAGAGAAAGTTGTGTGAGTGTTTCACATCAGATTTTTTTTCTTCTCTAGTTGTTAATTAATGTACTTTAATGTATGTAGGTAAATATTCCAATCTAATTTCTCTAGAAAAACGCTTTAAATATAGTAGAAGTAATAGGCATTTCTGAGTGTAGATAATAAGTAAAGTAATGCCTATTTTTTCAGGCGGGCTTAACGTCCAACTACCAAATTAGGTGTCGTGGACGGGGGCGGAACATTTTTCATACCAATACAAAATTTATCAGTTATACGCGGGACTCGAACTGGGGTTGTCCCAGTTACAAGTCCATGCTCATAACCACTTCACTAACACCCGCCCCGAGAGTATAGATAATACTCGTATACAAAGTTTAAAAAAAAAAAAAATCATTGGAACCGTTTCCGGAAAAAAAAATCGCAAAAAAAAACTGAAAAATATCGTTCAATAAAGTCGCATTTCCGGTTGATGGATTTTTTATCCTAAAGAAACTATTGTGAAACGCGGTGGTCCACAAACATTGAATATCAAGTTTGAGCGATTTTTCATTTTTGATATATTTCGTTCTCTCTCATACACACCGAGAGAGAGAGAATTCTCTCAAAACATCTTTTATCGTACTGAAAATATCTAAATAAATAAAATAAAAATTCCTGAGAGATATCAATTTCGAAAATTTGACACGATTGCATTACTTCTTCTTTATCAACATTAATAGAAAGTAAAACTAGATTAAACAAAAAATATGTTGATAGTGATAAACAAGAATCTGTTATCATATAATATAAAAAAAAATATTAAATTCTACGGATATAATAGCTACTTATGACCTAATTAATCATAAATACAAAAGCAAGTAAATAAATGATTAGTGTGATAATCAATTGTTTTTTATTTTTTTTTATTTATTGATTATTGACCGACACAATTCCCTCTGGTCAACTAACAGAAAAATACCACACTATCCCTGCGCCCATTCATTCGTTCAAAAGTTGGATCTTGGGTCGGGTGCGACAAAGAAAACTCCAGTTTATTTGCCAATCACTTGGAGGAAACCTTTTCACCTCATCCTGACCAAAACGATCCAGCAAACATGAATCAAGTTATAGAAAATCTAATTATACCTCATCCTCTAGAACTTACTCCCAAACCTTTTCATCCTTCCGAAGTGAAATCCCTCATGGACCATACTACTCTACAGAAGTCCGTAGGGATCTTATTACTTCAGAAACTATCCGCCATAGTATTCCTAACCACAATTTACAACTATATATTTCCCATCTCTCACTTATATTCAATAGAAATATTCCCTAATTACCAAGCCTCATAAAAATCACAGTGACTATCCTCCTCGTGCGATCTAAGATCCTCGAAAAACTTCTCCTTAAGCGCAATTTGGTTTCCTTCCCAGTACTCCACCATACAGCAATGCTTCAGAGTCGTGGACAAAATCCTCAGCTTTAGAAAAAAAGAATAGCTTCTGGGTGCCATCCTGGACGTAACTCGGGCTTTCGACAGGGTATGGCACTCAGGGCTGTATATAAACTAAAGCAATTCCTTCCTACCCCATATTATCAAATCCTTCAATCCTATCTGACGGATCACAAATTCAGAGTTAGGTGCGGCATTGAGTTCTCTGACATCAAACTCATTCACGCCGTCGTACCGCAAGGAAGCATCCTTGGGCCGGTCTTGTACACAGTATTCACTGCTGATATTCCCACACATCCAGAAACCCTGATCACAACCTATGCAGATGATACTGCAATATTATCAGCAAATCCTAATCCTGCTCAAAGTTCCTCATATATCCAAGAACAACTTGATCTCTTCTCCTCTTGGTGCAAAAAATGGAAAATAAGACTGAATGAAAACAAATGCGAACAGATTACTTTCACTTTACGTAGACAAACTTGCCCTCCCGTACATATCAACGATAAAGAAATACTGACTTCCACCCAAGTACGCTACTAGGACTGTATTTAGACAGTCGACTTACATGGAACCCTCATACGAAACTGAAAAGACAAAAATTAAATAGATGTTATGGACAACTAGGAAGACTGCTAGGACAGAGATCAACAGGGAACGTACAAAACAAACTGACTATATACAAAACATTGCTGAGACCTGTCTGGACCTAAGGAGCTGAACTGTGGGGCTTCGCGAAACAATCCAATATCCAGAGAATCCAATCCTTTCAATCTAAAAGTCCTTCGTCATATTGTCAACGCTCACCTATTATGTCTCAAATTTAACTCTCCACAAAGACTTCAATATTCCTTTCGTTAACCAGTTAATCCATACACGCTTCCTTAATTTCCACAATAACCTAGAAACTCATCCCAATCCCACTGCACAAGCCCTTTTTATCATCCGCCCGTCCTGACAATCCTCCACGTCCCCCCGCGACCTCCTAAACACGTTGCTCCTTTTTTATACCTTGAGAGTCCCAGCATTGGTTGGCTCGTCTCAACATACCTCTCTAATTATGGCATTGAATCCTATAGGATTCAGTGAATCACAATGTATAATATGATTGTACAGGCTTAAATAAAATAAATTAAAAAAAAAAAAATTAATTATTGATGACTATTTGAATAAATTGAAAAAAAAAAAATGAATATTGAATAAATATAATAACAAAAAAAGAGTGGTATTTAAAGAAGTAATTTTCAATTAATTCAATGAAGCGTATTATGGTAAAAAAAAAAAAAAAAAATTCAAGAAAAAAAATAATTCGTGTAGAAATGAGTCATAATAGTAAAACAGTCATTGTAAATGTATGTCACGAAATAATATTGATTTAGTCAATATTAGGGGGGGAAAGGGTAAAAGAAAAAAATATTATTATTACAGTTTAAGAGTAATAAAATTTTGTAAGTTCAATAAAAATATATAATAAAACAAAATAAAAATAAAAAATAAATAAAAAAATTAAGAGAAAATTAGTCATAAATAATATGATATAGTTAGAATGGTAAATATATACATCAAAAAAGCAAGAGATAATATTAGAAAAATGAAAACAATATGGACTTGGAATGGAAATGATATTTAAGTTGAACGTTCTCAAACAAAGTACGTATTCAAGATGTCATGAAACAGAATGAGAGGGAGAGAGAATATAGCCTTGTTTCGTAGAATTGATGAAAATAAGTTTATAGATAAAATGTTATTTCTAAGAAATACGAACAGTAGAATACTGGTATTAAAATGTTCTTCGCGCTAACTATAATATCTCTTACCTCTCTATAGACCAGCACTTACACTAAAGCCAAGAAAATAAAATAAAAACATTTTTAAAAAAATTCTGCAATTAACATTCACACGATTTCTCTTAATGGCGGCAATTTACACGTAGGCAAACTTCCATCAAACTTACAATAATTCTTACTATATATCTAGTTTGTTTCAATGTGAAATATATCCAAAACGAGAATCTAAACGTTGTTATTATTAATTTTTTTTTTTTTTTTTTTTGAGGAAAAAGCATAATCTCACCCTCCTCCTAAATATCTCTTCCACGCATTTTCCCGGAAATGAAAGTTTCAAATAAAAGTTTTGTAACTCTTTTTTTATATTGTGTAATTTTAATAGATGTATCAAGTCTAAAGGAAAATTACAATGAAACCATTTTCGAGGAAAACTCGCAAAAAAATGAAAAAAAAAAACAATGAATAAAAGTAATATTTCCGGTTGAAAACCTGTCGGATTTTAAGGTGATCCCCAAACTGGATTTGTTAAGTATGATCTTTCTGCGATTTTTTTTGTTTTTGAGGACCTATCCTATTCACAAACATTACATACATACACACATACAGACACCAAAAAAGAGAAAGGGAAACAATTTCAAAGTATCATGTTTTTAATATTTAGGAAACCTCAAAACATGTATTCCCCCAGTGAAAATTAAATTTTGTAAGATCTAACATGATTGCAATACCCAGCGGTAAATGAAAGTTTTTACAAGAAATCCATGTTCTGAGGTCCCCATGAGTACGAAAAACATATTTTTAGCGCTAGTTCTATATATATATAGGGTGTCCAAGGAATATGGATAAGACTTTTTCTCGGAAACTAAAATAGCTAGAAAAAAACTAAAAAATACGTGTCCCCGTAGTTTTTTGTTAGAAATCCAAATTTAATTTGCAAATTTGTTTTGGTGCTTTGAGAAGCGAGATACAGGCACCAACTTCATTTTTTCAAATGGGGAGGTGTGGTTTTTATTTAAGAAATAGATTCCTCTATTTTTTGTAAGAAAATTTACTTGAACGGTTTTTTTTCTTTGAGCGATATTTTACAAGTTATGAATGAAAACATGATTCCTATAAGAATTTCAAATGATATATAACGAATAATAAAAAGTACTATTTTATTATAAATTTTACTCCTCATTAATTACAGATCTTGCTCGAACTGGCCTCCCATTAGAGATGTATTTCTTTGGTCGTAAGGTACAATTGGCAGAAAAAGCATTATATGCATCACTCAGTGTGTAAAACTGAATTTGGTCTGTGCAAGTCTGTGTTGGCACACTGTCTGAAAAACGCATCCTGAAGATGGGCGAACGCCCGAAACCGGTCGATGACCACAAAATGAAGCAGGCTACCACGGAAAATGTCTCTGATGCTTTCCAGCTCTGCGGAACCAACTACCACAACGCCTACCATTTATGTTTGAAACATTTGTCCGAAAAACTGTATTTTTTTTTGAGAAATCTATGGCCAACAGTAACATTAAGATTTCCACCAAAGATTACCATTGTATGTTTCTATTAAATATATAACATGAATTTAAGAAAAAGATACATTACATGCATTGCTAGAATTCCAAAATTTGATGAAAATAGGTTAAACAGGAAATTCGACTTATACAGAACTGGTTTTTTAAAAAACGACTCCAACGAATTTATTTAAGCTTGGAATGCTAAGTGTTTACATTCTGCCTGTCGAAACATTTTTCCGGAAGTATTGGAATTAAAGATTTCTGAGAAATTTGTGACTTTTTAAATTACAAAAATTATTGGATTTATGCAATGTTATTGACGCTGTCTTCTGGGCAACAATGTAATCATTTCAAATACATATTACGTGCTATTGGGTTGCTGATCCTATTTCCATGTTTCTATTTAGAACAACTCTGTAAAAAATATTAGGTTTAAGGAGAATTCGTTAAATTTTAACTTTCTCTTATACCTAGTAAGGAGGAAGTACTGATATCATGTCAAATTTTCGTAATTGAGTTTTCTGTGAAAATATATTTTTTGAGGTCCCCTGAATGCGAAAAAACTGTTTTTAGCAAATGCTGTGACTGTGAAAAAAAATATCTCAAAAACAAACAAAAAATAGCAGGAACCTCAAACTTTGAATTCCGTTTAGACTATTTACCACCATAATCAGGACACGAAGGTTTCGGGCAAAAACGGAAGTGCGATTTTACTGAATGTTTTTTCCTTCAGTTTTTGTCGAAAATGGGTTCAACGATTTTCTTGAAAATTTGTATACTATTTTTACACCTAAATACCTATCACTTTTAATTGAAACGGCTGAGGTATCGCCTCTTTGGGGAGGAGAAGCTGACGCCTGCAAGCCTCAGCCAGGAGCCCTTCTCGGGTCTTTTAAGACAGACACGAATCGATAGGGTGCTCTGATGGGAGGTGCTCTTAACCGACCACCTAGGAGCCTCCCCAGATTCCAAACTTCAACTTAAAGGACATGGCTG
The DNA here is from genome assembly GCA_011037195.1 of Triatoma infestans. Lineage (NCBI taxonomy): Eukaryota > Metazoa > Arthropoda > Insecta > Hemiptera > Reduviidae > Triatoma > Triatoma infestans. Next base: position 13,817 of record JAAEAF010008398.1, read on the forward strand.
GAGAGGAGTCTCCAACTTAGGGGATGCCACAATAGACTCTTGGGGGTCGCGGTGGCGCAGGCTCAAGAACCAATCCCCCCACAGAATCTAATCTAATCTAATCTTTATTTGAAACATTTTCCCAAAAAAGTTGAATTTCTATGGCGGGTTCTGGAAAAACAGTTGCCTTTTCTCTAAAGTACCATTTCAGTAAAATGAATTTCTATGGCGGGTTCTGGAAAAACAGTTAAGTAAAGCTTTTCTCTAAGGTACCATTTCAGTAAAATTTATGGTTCTACCACCTATTCAGTACCAATAAAAGTATTGCTAGAAGTCCACGTTTGAAAAAACTCCCTTAACCAGAAGTGCGACTTTACAGAATGAGCGGAGAGGTGACGCATATTTCAAAGTTTTGCCCTATATTAAAATATAGGAGATATATTAAAGAGGTAACTCTTCTAATACATATGTCAACTACAATTATCTACAAAAAAAAAGAAAAGTTATTTTTCAAAACATTCTCATTTATTCCAGAAACAAAATACAAACACACTACATTTGGTCTCTCCTAATGTGGTAGGATAGATGACGCACCATAGATAGGAGAGATGCTGTACCTCTCCTCTGTGAAGAAAACATGGCTAATCGACATAAAACTTGGTAAATACTATGTCTTACGAGCCTAAATTTAACTATAACGTGGAAATCTTTCATTTCAATTGCAATCAATATAGTATATGAATTAAACTAATGCGTTAATGATAATTCAGGTATTCACTATTTATACGCTGATGCATATAAATGTTCGTAGAACTCAGAAGAACACACAAAATAATTGAAGAATTTTGCAATACATTCTCTACTCCTGGGCTAACTTGCATGACTCCACGTGGTGGCAAACAAGAGAAGTAAAGCGCTGCGGCTTCTATACATTTTAAATGTTATTTCAGGTTGTGTAATGTTTTATGCGCTCTATTCTGGATTACAGTGCAAACAATTCTGTTTCTACCTGCCAACGGTACATTTGTACATTTTATAGTTGTTTTATATTAATTGCAGCAAGAGAAAGTCGTGTCAATACGTCAAACACATCCGGCTTTTTTCGTAATCTGGAGACATGAAAATCGATAGAAACTCAATTTCAAAAATTGGACACAATCATAACCCTTTCCCTTTCAACAGTACGGGGAAAGTAAAAAGACATGATAATCTAAAGTTAACTAAATGTAAATAATAAAAATGATTGTAAGAATTGTAATGAGGTGGGGCTCTTCCCCGCCTGTGCCCTCTCCTCCACACAAACACACACACATACACAGCTGTTCAGTTTTGAGTAGAAAGTGAAGTATTTAGGTTTGGGCAAAGGTGTGTGGTCATGTTTTTAGTAGTGAGAGAGAAGAGAAGGGTGAGAGGGGGATACGGCCGCACTGGCTAGGTAGCACCACCACCACCACCACCGTCACGGCCGAGTCGTGGGGAGGGGACCGTGACGGTGACGGTAGCGGCGGTCGGTGGAGAAGGAGGTGTTATTGTTCCACCAGGTAAAGATGTGGTGTACTCTCTCTGTGCTGCCTGCTGGTGCTGCCCCCACCATAGCGGCTGGCCAAGGCCTGTGACGTCATAGCCCCCACCCTCTGGGCTGTGCTGGTTGAGCGCGATCAATGTGCCACCCTAGACCTCACGACCGACAACCATACCAGACCGTCAAGCAAGTTACAGGCTTCAACCGCGATATCTAAACCCAACCCTACATAAAGTATTCTAGTTTTTTTTTTTCATTTCCTAGCAATCTATTTTATATATTAAATTACTTATTACATTAAAATAAATTAAAAAAAATAAAGTCAAGATATCAATATTAAAAACTAAATAAATTACTATATCTCAAAGCGATTTAATATTTAAAATTAATTATAAATCTGATATCATCAGATAAAAACTTCTAATCGATGTACTAGACGAAAATATAGGAATGCAACAGGCTTCTAAAGTTGAATAAAGTTAAAACGTTATATTCTTTCAATATTTATTTCCTACTTTTTTTTTTTATTTATTATTAAAATTAATTTTTACTGCAGTAAATAACTGAAATCCTAATTTAACGTTCAAATTTCTACTTTCACGGGAATACATGTTTTCGATGATTTTCATACATGTTTCACGAAATATGCCGACGATTTTCCTCTTAGTACAACTAATTGTTTTACAATTCTAACCAACTTGAAATTATATTGCAAATAGCGAATATATAAAGCGAATGAAATCATTTATTCAATTCCGCACTTCCGGTTCAAACTCTAAATTTCAGTAATGCATTAAATTGGGTCTTATTTAGTTACTGTTTTGAATTCAATGTTACATAAAAGTGAGGAGTATATGTGTACAGTTAGTATGCAAAGTTCAAAGAAAATCGTTGCAGCCATTACTAAATAAGTTTTTCCCACTGTACAATGGGAAAAACTTACAAAAAAATCCAGTAAATTCGCACTGACTGAAGTATTACAGTGTAATAAATTTTATTTTATTTAAATTTATAATATAGGATATCTAGGTGTACAAACATGGAATATTAATTGTTTGATATATTATGTGGTGATATCTATCAAACCAGAAAGTTTCTAATTATTTGCCACCAGTTTCAGTTTTATTTAATAGCATTGTCAGGCTCTCTGATCTCAACAAAAGTATTCGTAATAAATTATATAACAAATAATTGTTATACCAAAGCCATAAACCCAACAAAATTTAGCTGCCACTTAAGTTAAACGTCCAACGGAAATGGAGTTCACTACAATCAACTGGGATGGATTATTACTATTAATACGGGTGCTGGGACCTAAGCCAATATGGCTTTTATCGCCTCACCAAAAAAAAAAAAAAAAATCAATTCTAAGGCGCTTCCCCCAGAAATTCACCGGTCTGATTACAATATCTTGAATCTCTAACACCCCCAAGTATTCCCTTGAAAGTGTTGCCTTCCAAATATGCGGAATCTCATATCAATAAAACGGGAACACTGACCTAAATAGTGGTACACTGTTTTCCTGACTTCCCCTGCCACAATTCTAACCCAAAGAACTGGCAAGGAGTGTGCAGTCAATATACCTACCACGTCTCTCAATTGTATCCTACTCAGGGAGACAAGATACTTCAAGATCCCCCCTGACTTTTACCTTTTATTATACCTCTTAGCCTGGAGATAACCTTCTCGTGTCCTTCCAGTGCCTCTCCAGTTCCCAATTCCTCTATTGTTAGACTCCGCTGTTGCCAAACTGTTCGGTGACGGCTTCTATTGAACCACAAAAGACGATAAAGAATATCCCCAGTTTAGCCAACTCGTCCGCCCACTAATTGCCCTCATTATCCGCATTTCCGGATTCTATGGAAGCTTCAATGTTAAGCTTTGCACCAGAAGTGTTACTTCAATGAAATTCACATTGCTACTACCTATAGAAAATAAATCTGCTTCATTTTGTGGTCAACCACTGGATTCGAGCGTTTCGGACATCATTAGAATCTCTTCATAAACTTGATAACTGTGGTATCGCAAAAATTTGCACAAAGCAAAGTCAATTTACCCATTGTTTTAGGGGATGTATCATCTGTATCTGTACGAACTACACAGGGTCTCTTTACATCTGGTTAGGCGGCCATGTTTGTTCTTTAAAAGTGGAAACATCATAATATTTACAATTAAGTAATATACTAAATTTCTAATTATTTACTTTTTTTAATTGAACTGTGATGTTTTGCTATTAAGGTGAATTTATTTTATAAAGAAACCATTTATAATCCCAGCTATCTATATATATAGTAATGCTTAAAGTTAAATAAATGTTTATCAAGAAAATTTGTCGTTAATGTAGTTGAAAGAAACTCAGTCGTATGAGTTTTCAAAAAAATTTTTTTTATGCAGTTCCTCGAAAAGAAACTCGGAAATCACTATGAGTATACATTAATCAAGTCAGCACTCATTATCAATTTCAAACAGAGAATAAAATGGCGATTTCTATGCCATATGAATACATTTAAAATGTAAACGATGAAGCCCGAAATATGTACAGCTATAGGCAGCACGAAATTACGACAAAAGGATATGTATTCATTCACCCACCAATACTGAATGACGTTTATTATTATGATAGAAATCTGAATAAAATTCACTTTTTTAATAACAAAACTATTTATTCTGATATATGTATAATATAAATTAAAAATCTGGTTATGAAACACTCACACAACTTTCTCTTACTTCAATTTACACAGTTATAATAATTGACTAAATTCCTCGTCAAATATATAATTCTTAACTAGATGTATATAGTTTGTCTTCAATTTACAGAAAACGGACGAATTTGAACTTTATAAAACGACTTTTGTTTTAAGGTCAGCATAATCTCCCTCTCCTCCAAAACACGCTTTACATGAATTTTCTCAGTAAAAGATTCAAACAAAAGTGATAGGGTTTTTTTATATTTATAGTTAGTGTAACAAATTTAATGATATACGTCGATGTTTTTTTTACGAAGAAAATCGGAAAAAAACTGCTAAGTAAAAAATATACTTCCGGTCAACAAAGTTTTTCCCTCAGCTCAGACTTTTGGCAAAATACGTATTTCATTTTAATTAATATTATTTAGGTGAAGGAATCGTATAATTAAGATAAATTAACACTTTATAGATACCCTATTCGTTCTTCAAAGGCTTCCTTAAATGATTTTTTTCCGGAGAAATGTTTCAAATAAAAATTGTAGCTTATTATACGTATGTGTAGTTAATATACCAAGTTCAAAGAAAATGATTGGAGTAGTTTTCGAAAATATCTCAAAGAACAGAAGAATCCATTCAGTAAATTGGTACTTCCGGTTAATCAATTTTGTCCAAACCTGGTGGAACTTAAATGAAATATCATTTTTGCGATTTCCTAAACGATTTTATTCAAATTTGGAATATTACCGATACTTCTAATGCACAGTAATATTCCTCAGAATTACTTAAAAATAAAATAGAAAAACGTTTGAGCTGTTTTTAAGAAAAACACGAAAAACTGAAAACCATTCAGTAAAGTGGTGTTTCCGGTTGATTGTTTTTGATCGAAATCTTCGTGTCAAATACACGCTGGTAGTACCAAAACGGAATACCAAGTTTGAGCTTCCTGTGATGTCTCGTTTTCTTATTTACGGGACCACAAAACATGTACCTACATCCAGTGACAACTCAAGTTCGAAAATGTGACACGACTGCAACACTTCCGCTTACTAGGAGAAAGAGAACATACAAACAAAATCTTGTATGAAATACTCACACATTTCTCTTCTAATGGAATTTAAATGGTCATTATAATGACCTAATTTTCTTTAATCCGAACATTTAATTTTATTATTTGAATGGGTGAATATAAATTTAATAAATCGATTTTTATGAGGAAAAGCATCGTGACCTGTTCCTCCAGCTGCCCCCTAGGGAAGGTTTTCTCGGAAAACTATCAAACAAAGTGACAGTCTCTGGAGAAGAGAACCTGATGGTGTCTCTGTTTGAGAAAATCGCAAAAAAAAAAACTTGGAAAAACTGTTTCTCAAAGTCACACTACCGATCAACCCAAATTGTCTACAAACTCGGAATTTTCCGCAACACATTTAATTCTAAATAGTATTGTATACATAGAACAGCCGTATGAATTTTTCCAGGAGATATGTTAGAAATTATAGATCTACATGTATGTAGCGTATATGTATGTACAATGTAGTGTTTAAATAAAAACGTCTTGTCGTTTATCGTGAAAAATCATATAAACCTAAAAAAAAAACTTTCAGCAATGTGGTACTTGCGGTTTAAAGAAAATATCAAGTTTTGAACTTTTTGCTATTTTCTCTGTTTTCGTGGATGCTGGACAACACACACACACACACACACACACACACACATTTTTAAAAGCTAAGCTACTTTTTGTTTTGACTGAAGCGACCTCAAAACGTGTATTTCCGGTGAAAACTCAATTTCACCAGCAGTAAGAGAAAGTGAAAAATTCTGAAAAAGTTGGACCTCCAGGTTATCCCTATCATAGAAAAATAATTAGAAAACAATTTTTGTGTTATTTCAGTTTATACTGGGACCCTACTTTATTTACTTTTCCTTTTTCATTCACTTGCTGTTATAATTGGATGTAAGGAGAGAGAAATTAGAAAGAATGGGAGTTAGGTAGCGACGAGAGATATAGACTGAGTGATGAGAAAGGTAATAGAAGGTTGCTGACTCGTTGTTAACGTCGTAAACTGCTGTAAAAATTCTTCCCTTGTAGAGTTAGCTCGGCTGTATACAGGGTGTAACAGCAACCTCTGGCAATACTTCGGCATATGGTTTTTCACTTTATTTGGAATAAAAAATTTCTAATAAACCATGGTCTGATTCGTTCGCCTTCAAAAGTTATTCTTCATTTTGGAAAATTTTCATTTTTCCTACTTTTTCTCATAAAATTGATTATATCTCAACAAGTTTTTAACATAAATCATATTCAATTACATCTTTGGAAAGAGCATTAAATTTCCTATAAGAAACAGAAGTTTTATTTTAATTGAATTAATTATAAGGCTTTTCAGAGACATTAAACTCTTGTAAACGGTTCTTATCGTCTTGAATTTGGTTACAGTGGTTTTGCTTAAACTTCATATACTATTTTGTACATAGAAATATAAATCTATTTCTTTAGTGGATTCTAAGGAGATCGGGGACATTGCACGCGTCTCTCTATAATGTCTACCCCCCCATCAAGTATAATCACAGTGCCACCACCTGCTGGGGGTTGAAGGAAATAAAATTTTAGTAACATTTTTGACCTTTAAGAAAATTTGTCAAAATACAAATATGAGATTTTTTTATTTATTTTCTCTCACGCTGTAAGATGGAAGTATTGCGTCGTATTTTATTTTCGGAATTACGTTTTCATCAGAATACGTCGAAAATATGTTTTGAAGTCCCCTGATTGAGAAAAAAATATTTTAGCAAATGCGTTAGTTTAGTGTGATGAACATTATATCACAAAAAAGAAAAATCGCACATAGCTCTAACTAGATATTCCATTCAGAAACGATCATCAACATCTGAAAAGAGTGTGTCGGTCAAAATTCATAAACCCGGAAATTTTGCAGATATGAAAATGGCAGCCTTAGAAACTGTATGTGAGAGATATCTATTTTCGGAATGGTACAACATATATCCAAATGGGTCAGCAGATAGTGTGGTGAGGAGCCGTAGATCAATAATTATGGTCGAGAACTGTTAGCTTTACAGCATATGATTACCGATGCATACTTTCTGATAGACTAGTTCCACTAAATGCTTTGAATAAGCCGTGCTGGAGTTCCAAGTTAGTGGGCGGATTTAGGAGAAGACTTAATGGCCTCACGCAGAGGAACAGAGTGGAGCTCTTTTGGATACCCGAACGTGCGGGTTGGCTAAAGTGGGATCTTCACTACTGTTTTGTAGTCCCGAGCCAGCAGTAGCCGTCATCAAGCAATTTGCACCAGGGAAGTCAAACAATGGAGGAATGGGAGAAGCAAATTGAAGGTTGCCACCAGATTAAGACATTTATAAAAGATATAAATACTGAAGTATCTTCCTCTCCCTAAGTAGGATGTAATTGAGAGTTGAGGTAGGTGTATTGACTGGTCACTCTTGGGTAGCCGGTCATTTACACAAAATAGGCAGGACGTCTAGTCCTTTGTGTCAGAATTGTGACGAGGAAGTCAAGGAAACGGTATATGATTATCTTCACTAATACGAGGTTCAGAATATTTGAGAGAGCAAAACTCTCAAGGATAATGTTCTTGGAGATTAAATAAATCTTAAGGCTGTAGTCAAACCGGTAGATTGCTGGGAGAAGCCTCTTAGGAATGATTTTTTTTTTGTGTGGGAAGATAAGAGGTTTAGGTCTCACGCCTAAGGGCACCTGTTTTAATAATAATATATAGTTTGGTCACCAGACAGTGATAGATATGTGGCTAGAGCGGAATTTCTTCGACGGCAATCAGCGCGAGCGGCCCATGGATCAATCATGGGCCAATAATTATGGTTGAGAACTATACGGAGTTGAGTTATTTAGAGAATGCGATTATCAGGGCAGAGTACTGTTCAGGGCAACTGCAAGAGAATCATCCATGAAATAAATGCTAAGGAAGCAAGGAATATTGTTAATTGGATACTTGACTTGTTACAGTGGAATCTATTGGCCGAGCAGGGCTCTTCCAAAGAACTACTTGACTCCGCGATTCCATACAGCAACGTAAAAAAAATTGTCGACGCCAAGTTTCAACAATAAAAAAAAAAAAAAATTGAAGGTAAATACGACGAAAAGGCGGATGGAAAGAAATGGAAAAACCCTCCTCCAAAGATTTGTAGGCCACTGCTGCAGCTTCGTTCTGTCGAGGTTGCTAAGTTCCATATATTGAGTGGTCATGAAGTTTTTTGCGATTTGTTAAAAAAAGTGGCCACAATTTTTCCTTTAAACTTGAATACTTCAATGCTTACCACTTTTATTGGAAACACTTTTTTAGTGTTTTGGCGGTTTTCCCTCTAAAATGCCATTTTAATCGGTTAACCGGAACTACGACTTAACAGAACAGATATCTGGGTTTTTGAAAATTTTCACGAACAAGGCTGTAACCATTTTTCTAGAAAAATATATTTTAGGAAAATTCACTCTGCGATACACAGAACGCATTCAAGTTTACAAGTATAATCCCCACCACCTTAAACTATATTAACCTAACCACAACTAAGCTAGGCTAGTTAGGTTAGTTTTAGTAAACATTCCAAAATTAAAGAACATTTCTCAATTAGAATTTAAGTAATTGCAATAAGAGAAAGTTGTGTGAAAATTTCAATTCAGATTTTTTTTGTTTTTGTTTTTCGTACTCAAAGAAGAGCTCAAAAACTTGTACTTCCGGTGTAAAATAATTTTCAAAAAAGTTCTCACAGCAAGAACATAAAGTAAAAGAAAAAAAAAAAATTAATATTAACTTTAAGCTATCTTTAAACAAGACCAAGTGATAAAAAGAAAAACATTTTCTATTAGAGTTAAAATAATTCACCACGCAGTCTAATCAATACTGTGTGTGGTACACGGAGTCTGCACCTTTCCTGTTTCACAATATTAACTCAGTTTTTACTGGTGATTTTTATAACATAAAATTTAGATAATATTATTTAAAAACTTTAATTACATTTCATTTTTTATTATAGGATTTTAATAAATAATTTTACAAATTGTTGATAAACCAAAAGTGTTAATTTAATTGAAGGATTTTTCTTTATAACAGGTTTTCAGAATTTTCTCCAAACTCATGTTGGCCTAGCACTTTTGGTTAAAATATTTTTTCAGTAAAATAAAATGGCTCTATTCAATTAAATTATTTCACTAATTTTGGGGGCGAGGTGGACTTTGGTCAGGATCGTTTTTTTTTTTTAAAAAAACGTTTTTTTTACTTTCTCTTACAAATAATGAGAAATACTTTTAATGAAAAGGTTCTAGCAAATAGTGTTTATATGTGTGGTGGCTGTGTGTGTTTTGTGAATAAAATATATAAAAACTAAAAATTGCAATAAGCTCAAAACTTCGGATTCCGTTTAGATACCAATACCCACCAATTGCATTTGACACGAAAGTTTCCGGGAAAAAATCCATCAACCGGAAATGTGTACTTTATTGAATGTTTATTTATTTATTTTTATTTTTTATTTTTTCAGTTTGTCACGATTTTCTAGAAATCGGCTCCTTTAAATTTCATATACCATCATCATCTATCCACACACACACAAATACGTAAGTATCACTTTTATTTTGAAATATTTTCCTCGGGGATTATTAATTTTTTTGGGACAGTGTTCTGGGAGAATATTATCATTAAGCTTTTCCTCTCTAAAGTACCACTTCTGTACAATATATGGTTCCACCACCTTATATAATATACATTAATATACATTAGAGGTAAGGTAAAATTTCAAATGTTATATGAAGTTGTTCCAATGTTATTGACACTCTCTTCTAGACAATAATGCAATTAGATTTCTACTATCTGCCTGAGTAGGTATTATAGCCCCCCACCACCTTTATATTTATGTTAAGGACAAATGAGTACAATTTGAAGTTAAAGAAAATTGTACATTTTACATATGATTGTACTAACGGGAGTAAGAAAAAGACCAGAAGTTTCGATTAATAATATAATCATCATCAGCGCAAACAAGGATGAACTGATACAGATAATATTTTATAAGCAGTTTCTTACCTACCTTATGACATACTTTACATTTTCTAATTATAAATAACAATTAAACTTTAAGACTGAGTAATGTAATAAAATACTAAGTTACTTTCTAATAAAATACTGTCAACAAAAAAAAATGTTTTTTTCTCAACATATCTAAAAATCTCTATAAAATTGGTTTATAATTAGAAAATGTAATTCAACATTAGGTATTTCGTAAGATACATAGGAATTAGCAAAGGAGCAGGCTATAGCGACCCACTACACGATTCCTGATCCTCCTTTCAGCAATATCTCCTACAGAACTGCATGTGAGGCTATTAAAGAATTGTCTTAAAAGACAGCCACTCTCCCTTAGTAGGAGGACGGTCCAGAAGGCTTCCGTACATTGCATATCCTCACTAGAGAAGAATTAGTTAAGAAGGATCATTGCCACAGTTACAGGGCACTACCTCCTCAGGAAACACTCACACAATATGAAAGGGTTTTGTAGAGGATCTACTTTCGTAGAAAGTGTGTCGCAAGAAGAATGAAACATCGCTTTTCTCTACTTCTGTGTTCAATTTGCAAATTTTTCTCAAAAAAAACGGTTCCTAAAGTTCAGGGCAAAAACACTGGCACTGAACCAAGGATTGAAACTCTTACTTCTTGGCACAATACTGACGTTTATCAGCGATCCGGGGAAGGTGTGTGAGATGTAACTTGGGACTACACAATGGGCCTGATTTTTTTGGCCTAAATGCGTTAACCTCGTTTTAGGACCCCGATATCCAGAATCAGAAATTAGATAGATAAGAAACCACTTTATGTTGTTATTCTATATTTTTGTTTCTCCTTGCTTACAATGATGATGATGATTATATATTAACGTATGATTATTTATAAAAACAAGAAAAAAACGAGAAAATCTAGAGTGAAGCACTCACACATAGTTAGTACAATTACGCATATAAAATGACTAATTTTCTTTAAACTCAAATTTTACAATATTTCTCTTAACATAAATACGGAGGTAGTGGGGGTTATAATAGAGGAAGTATCAACCTACCAACATAGGCAGGTATAGAAGTGATTATATTCTGGTTCTGTAGAGAGCGCACCAAAAACATTGAACCAACTTCCATGTAACATTTCCCAATTTAACGTCACAAATTCTGAACAACTATCAATTTTGTATTATTTTTTTTTTTTAATGTCTCATAAAAGTTATACGTCAATATCTGTGCAGTTAGCATAACCAAGTTTAAAGGAAATCATTATAAAAAAAAAATAAAAAAAAAAAATCTGAAAAGTCGCACATCCGGTTAATCAATTTTCTTCAAATTTGGAATTCTAGCAATTATTCTTCTAATTTATTTAGAAATATTATTTACGAAAAAGCACGATAAACTGAAAAAAAAAAAATCAGTAAAGTTACACTACGAAACTTTCGTGTCTGTTGCGATGTATCAAGTTTGAGTTTGTTTTTTTTTGCGACTTTACGTTTTTGAAATATTCTATTAATACACACTAACATATCATTGGCTGAAAACTTTTTTTTTTTAGCACTCAGGAGATCTCAAAACGTGTATTTCCGGTGAAAATTCAATTTTGAAAACTAAACACGATCACAATACTTCCACACACAAAATTATTGGAAGAATGGTTCAAAAAAGACGTAATACTAAATAAACAACAAAAAAAAAAGAAAAAGAAAAGTTAATCTATAATACAATGTTTACAACTGATCGAAAATAATTAAATAGAAATAAATTGTGTCACCATTAAATATATGGAATTATTTTGATTGAAAAAAAAAAAAAAGTTTGATTTTATAATGCAATGGTAACTCAATATATATATTTGTTTAGCAAAAATGAAATCAAGGAAGCTGTGGTTTATGATATAGAAATATTATACTGAAATATATGGTTATGGTTTAAGTTTATCAGACAATGTTATATATTGAAAAATCTTTACATATAGAGCTTGGTAATAATGAAATTGGTTTTCAAAAGAAATTTTTTAACAATGTTTATCACAAATATGATATATAAATATAAGTTTTAAGTCTGTAACAGAACTATTACGTAAAGTTTACATTTCATTTAACTTACGTCAATGTTTTTTTTTTTTTCTTTTTTTTATAAATAAAAACTGGTATGAAACACTCACACTACTTTCTCTTACTGCTATTTATATAACACGGGTACAATTACGCACTTACAAATTTCACATATAACTGAAAATTTACGAATACATAATATCTGCATCAGTAATACGTATAATTAGAAAAAAAAAAGGAAAGTTATATACCGATTTTCTTTAAACTAAGAATTTTGGCAACACATGTAATTCTAATTAATATTATTGAGACACTAGAATCATACAATATGGCGTTTTGAAAGAAAGCCTAACATCACCCCTTCCCCAAAACACCCGTTAAATGAATTGTCCCCGGGAAAAATGTTGTCCCTCTTTTTTTTTTATGGTGGGGATTTTACTTGTATATCTGAGCGGTCTTATGCACAGCGCTCTACGTCAAAACCAACAAAGTATGAAGCAAATTTAAATTTAATTTAACTGAAAGACCGTAAAAAAAGTTTGGGGGAAAAATGTTTCAAATTAGAGTGATAAGTTTCTATCTTTGCAGCAACCATACCAAGTTTAAATAAAATCGTTGAAACCGTTTTCGAGAAAATTACAAAATAATCAATAACATAATCTGCAAAAATCGCACTTCCGAGTTTTTTAAATTTGGAATTCTAATAATGTGTACTGGTAAAACCATTATTTATTAGCAAATCTAGTTGATACACTCTGTTGTAAATTTGCTCTGTGCAAATCTATTTTATAACACTGTTTGACAAATGCATCCTGATGATGGGCGAACGCCCGAAACCGGTCAATCATCACAAAAAGAAACAGGCTATCACGGAAAATATATCACCTCTGCCGGAATCAACCACAACAAAAGTGAAAGGTATTTATTTATGTGTGTGTAGATAGTTAAGAACTTTAAAGAAAGTCGTTGAAGCCCGTTTTCGAGAAAATCACGAAAAACTAGAAAAACATTCAGTAAAGTCACACTACTGGTAGATGAATATTGCCCGATATATTCATTTTTTTTTTCGAGAAAATCACGAAAAACTAGAAAAACATTCAGTAAAGTCACACTTCCGATTGATGAATATTGCCCCATATCTTCATGTTTTCAAGAAAATCACGAAAAACTAGAAAAACATTCAGTAAAGTCACAACTTCCGGTTGATGAATATTGCCCGATATCTTCATGTTTTCGAGAAAATCACGAAAAACTAGAAAAACATTCAGTAAAGTCACACTTCCGGTTGATGAATATTGCCCGATATCTTCATGTTTTCGAGAAAATCACGAAAAACATTCAGTAAATTCACAACTCCCGGTTATGAATATAGCCCGTCTATCTTCAATGTTTTTCGTGAAACTCCCCGAAAAACTAGAAAACATTCGTAAAGTCAACAACTTCCTTGTTGATGAGAATATTGCCCGATATCTTCATGTTTTGAGAAAATCACGAAAAACTAGAAAAACATTCAGTAAAGTCACAACTTCCTGTTGATGAATATTGCCCGATATCTTCATGTTTTCGAGAAAATCACGAAAAACTAGAAAAACATTCAGTAAAGTCACACTTCCGATTGATGAATATTGCCCGATATCTTCATGTTTTCGAGAAAATCACGAAAAACTAGAAAAACATTCACTAAAGTAACACTTCCGGTTGGTGAATATTGTGTCCGATATCTTCATGTTTGATGCCAATAGAAGTACCTAAAAGTAATTTCTAAGTTTGAGCTTCCTGCGACTTTTCGTTTATAAGGATATTCTGTTAAAATACCACACACAATACATACACAGACCTATTCACATGTATTTCCGGTAAGAACTCAATTTCGAAGATCTGGCTCGAAAGTAATTACTTCCTGTTACTAGGGACTAAGAGAAAGTAAAAAGTCGTCAGACCTTTTCTAGAAAATAGCAAAAAAACTGAAAAATCTAAAGTGGTACTTCCCCAGTCCCCCGATTTTGGACCCAAAACTTATTGTCCTTACCCCTAGTTAACCACCTACACGAAACAACAAATTTCAGCATTCTACGATTTTCCGTTTATGAATTATGCTGACCAAAAAAAAAAAAACACCAATTTCAACAACCACCACTTTTTCGAACTCACTGAGACCACATGTATCCGATGAAAAATTAAAAAATTCAATTTCTAAATTTTTCGACGATCGAAACACTTTTTCTCACGGGGGAAATAAGGGAAATATTTTTTCGGAGAAAACTGATTTAAACAGAAATCTGGGTTGGGGGGAGGGAGTTGTGACGTTATCCTTCCGATCTATATTATCATTTCAGTATTGTACTGAATGTGTGTAATTATTAAATCATTAATTAATCGTTTAAATACACAAGAAATACACACACACACCCATATATATATTCGGGTATAATGATATATATATATAGATATCATTTCAATAATACATTATACGATTGTACCATCAATAAAATGTTAATGAGAATCCAACAAGTTGTAAAAATTCCGAGTTTAAAAAAATAGGCCGTTCCAAAGTGCACTTTAATGACGTATTTTTTTTTCAGTTTTCTGCAATTTTCTATAAAAAAAAAAAAAATACGCACTTAAACCAATTAGTTTTGTTGGAATTTTTTTTTGGGAGGGGGAAGGGTCACACTTGCCCCCCCCAAATCTATTTATTAAGTTTAGATTTACCCATTGATGATATAACATTGAACACAACCAAGCAGAAAATTTGCAATTATAATTAAGCAAATTGCAGGTTTTGTGAACGTTTCACGCCAGATTTTTAATTTACTTTTATTTTATTTATAGGAAGGAGGAAGAAATATTAAAAAATCGTGTCAAATTTTCGAAGTTAAGTTTTTTAGGAAAAATATCTGTTTTGAGAAAAAGGAATAGCATGGAATCTCAAACTTGGAATTTCGTTTAGAAATTATGTCACTGTACTGACAAAAAGGTTTCGGTAAAAATCCAGCAACCGGAAGTGTAATTTTACTGAAGAGTTTTTTGTTTTTCACGATTTATTCGATAAAAAATGTCAATCAGTTTTATTTGAAACATTTTTTCTTAGTAAATTTTTGGGGGGTTTTAGGGGGGTAGGGGAGGGGCAGAATCATTAAGCTTACCACTTCAGCACAATTATACTTCTATTACCTATATAATATTAAGCTAAGTTAGAAGCATTCAATAGAATTCCAAATTTGTAGAAAACCGTATTACCGGAAATGCTGCTTTACATGAATTGGTTTTTAGACAGAAAAAAATATATCGAAGATAATGCATCACTTTATATTAATTATATTAACTGCCATAAAAGTAACTTTCTTTTGAGTGTTTCTTCATATATCGAATATTAAGTAAACTACAACAAAAACCAAAGAAGGCCAACAACATCTCTCTGTTGGCTGCCAGAAAAGCGTGATGTTGATAATCGATGAAAACATGTTGATACACTTTTCATCACAGATCTAGGTCATGAATAATTATCTAGAAATCTACAATCTGCAGTGTTAAGTTTTTAATATAAAGCATTTGAACTGATGCGACGATATTCATAATAGCATCACAAATCTATTATTTGCTATTTTTAGCATCCGCTTATTGTGTAATTTCATGAATATGACAAATCTATTTTTTTTTTTTTTTTTTTAAGCACGAACTTTAACTTGTTGCTTAATAAAGGGAAAATATGTAGATGTGGAGTTAAGAAGGGCTCTCTTTCTTTCTTAGGTTGTACCAATGATGGTATAAATTACTGAAATCCTTTTTTGTTTTGTCGTGAACAAGGACAACCTTGAACAGAAAACGTTCCACTGCAGACCTACTATAAGCGGACAAACAAAAATCAATCCAAGCAATAACCCAGGGCATTCCAAAATTTTGTCGTAAATAATGGCAAGATGAACTTCTGAGTACATAGTAATGGTATCACTTTAAAATGCAAAGAATAATAACACTGACAGCGCGGTCGTGGAACTCCCAAAGTCTACGTATATACAGTCCAAATGAATCCGAATATCCGAGTTAATAAGAATTGTAGTAGTTTTCATTTGTTTTCATAAATGAAAACTTCTTTTAAGGATAATAAGGATTTTCATCATATTTTCTTCGATTGCCCCCATTTTGTTTACGGAAAATCTCTGTTTTTGATGTTTCTTTACAACGATTTCTTTCGTTTTTAGCGGCCTCCTAAATCAACCACTATTAACTGGTGTGAACATTTTCTTCAAATCTATAATTCTTACTTAATGTTTAATAATTAAACTTATGTTTAATTGTTTTCTTTGTAATATCAATGAGAGAATTTATACTTAATAAAACACATTTTCTTCTTTTTAGAATTTTCTCGAAAGAAAGATTCAAACGGAAGTGATAGTTAGGTCTCCCTGTGTGTATAGTTTGTGATACCAAGTTCAATATATTCCATCAATATTTTTTTTTCAGGATTTTCCCCAAACTGAGGTTTTCCTCGCCAAACTACTTCATTGTGCAATAAATCATGTAAAATTTAGGAATCAAAAATATATTCTCCATTTCTCTCTGTCTAAGGCATCCTCTCCGTCAATCCATATCTTGCCATATCTTCCTCGACAGCTTTTTTTCATGCAAATCTTGATCGCCCCCTCTTTCTTCTTCTTTCCGGTTCCCATTTCAAAATTTTCCTTGGCAATCTTTCATACTACATTCTCCGTAAATGACCGTACCATCGTAATCTTCTTTCAGCAATGCATTCCAATGCACAGTCTTCTTGGTGTCCATTATTTCCCGAATATCTTCGTTTCTGACTCTCTGCCGTCTAGGCTTTCTCGCCACCCGACGCTAGAAATCCATTTC
Source organism: Triatoma infestans (assembly GCA_011037195.1). Classification (NCBI taxonomy): domain Eukaryota; kingdom Metazoa; phylum Arthropoda; class Insecta; order Hemiptera; family Reduviidae; genus Triatoma; species Triatoma infestans. The sequence goes on from JAAEAF010008398.1 coordinate 30,956, forward strand.
GGTGGACAGTAGCTTCCATTTTTTTCTTGTGAGCCAAGAGTCCATGTTTCGTTCCCTTAAAGCATTATATTCTGTACTATAGTAGTATATATAAGCTTCTTCGTTCCCTTTAATATATTATTACTCCATAAAACGGAATGCAGCATGCTGATGACTTTCTGTCCTTCCATTACCCTTTTATTAATTTCTTTTTCTGAAGAACCATTCGATTGTAGAATCGAACCCAGATATTTGAAGTGGTCCACCATTTTTATTTAAACCCCGATGAGGGTAAGAGATAATAATTTTTTCTAATTCAAAATTTAGGCAACTTGCTTAATTGTAATTGATATTATTTACTCGAAGGAATTGTATAATAAATTAAAATAGCAATTTAGAAGGAGACATTACCCAACACTTCCCCCAAAGGGAAATATTAAATGAATATACCCGGAGAAATGTTACACATTGGAGCCGTTTTGGAGAAAATCATTAAAAAAAAAACTGAAAAATGCATTCAGTTATTAAGTATTGTGGTATTTCCGGTTGAGGAAACCCTTAGGATTCCCATGATGATACCCAAAATTTTAAAACAATTTTTCGTTTATGAGCTATACTGGTTCACCTACGTACATAGCATAAATCATTTTCTAAAAACCACTTTCTTGGACTCAGGGGACCTCAAAACGTATTAATTTCCGGTGAAAAACTCGATATCAAAAAATTTGTCACGATCACAAAATACTTTCCTTTTAAGAATTAATATATTTTCTTAAAACCTTATAATGTCCCCTAAATGTTTATTTGTCTTCAATTTTATATCAATGGGATTTTAATTTAATATAATGACTTTTTCAAGGAAAGCATAACATCTCACCTCTCCCCCTAAACTTATTACTTTAAATGAACTTTTCGGCGTAAAAGTTCAAACAACAATGATAAATCTCTGAATTCATTTTTAGTAAACCAAATTTAACGAAATCTGTCGGTGTTTTGAAAAAGAAAAACTTGGGAAACTGAAAAATAAAGTGTGTAAGTCTTTTATATAATTTTTTTTTTATTACTGTAACCAATGAAAATTATAATCAGTTGATCTGCCAGTAACAATAGCAACAAATGAAAACAGGATGTAGACACGGTATTGGCATACAAACAACAATCCGGATATTGTTAAATTTAAAAAAAGGGTACAAACAATAGTTTCTACATTACTCCTGCAACAAGATACATACAAAGCGAGTTTAGTATCATTTACTATAAGGTATATAATAGGCACGCAAAATATTAATACATTGTTGTTCAAGGATTGCTATATAACTTATTACTTAATTTAAGACATATTTTAACCGTATATAAAATATTAAGTAACGTTAAATTGGCATTCAATCAATCTTTTTAGAATTGTTTAAAATATTTATTGTGATTACAAAAATCAAAAGAATCTATTTGAGATTAAAATCTTAAACGATTCTTTATCCTTTTTAATGTAACTGTTTATTCTTGTTGAAGAGGAAGTATAGCGATCATATAAGTTTTGTCAAAAACTGAGCTTTCACTAAGAAATAAGTGTTTCCACATCCGTTTTGTATCATTCACCGATATTCTTATAAAAAAAAAAAAAAGTTTATCAATCTTTATCACTTCATGCTTAAAAACAGTGAATCTTAGAAAATAAACAAACAAGAAGATCTTGGAGTAGATGGATGGGCTCCGCAAATCCCAGATAGTATCTCAGATCGTATCCGCCACTGTATGCTTCTTTTCTAGAATACTGTTCGCTTTTACATTTTTTTCTCCATCGTCAAATTTGTGTAGAAACGCTGACTTCCAATTTTTTGTAAATATTCTGTCACATACAACACCTACTGACGATTGAAATCTTAAGTACCCTGGCTCAATTATACGAACTTAATACTTGTTAGGTTTTTATAATTTTTTTTTTATTTTATTCGGAAGTGATGACTCACAGTGAATTATGTGTGAGCATGAGAAATATAATAATTATGATGCGTTCTGTAAGACTTAGTTATAGTGAAATTTGCACCAAAGCTGGTTTGGGATCAGTATGAGAAAACGGGCAGTGTACTTGTAGAGAAGCGTACTCTGGAGGCGGCCTCTGAAGTTTGCGTGTAGAGAAAAGTGGGATATTATCAGAATGGTGAGAGAAAAATCCCTCTACTCCGACCACTGTCACGGTCCAAGAGATCGTAACAACTGAAAAGATATTTTCTGTACCAACTTTTGAAAAATTTTCTTCCTAGTTTTCAAAATTGATGGACAGACAGATTAATGAGAAGACAGCCTTCTATTTCTGAGGTAAACCTAAAGAAACGGCTGCTATTCGTACACAAATCTATGTAAATAAAACAATCGGAGTTTCGGAAGCAAGTAAATTTCTCAGAAGAGTGTATGAATACTCTGGACAGTATTATGAATGTAGAAAAGTTTATCGTAAAAAAAAAAAGGAAGTTAATAACGGTTATACTTGCATACCTGAGCGGACATTGTAGGGGCGAGGAGACCTCTATCTCAACCAACAAAGCTTGTAGCGACAGTTCAAATTTAAATCTAACTGACAGGACCCCTAAAAACACCCCACTAAAATCAATTTAAAAAAATAATTTTCAAATGAAACTGACACGTCAAATATAATATTTCTGGTCGTTTTAGAGAAACTCAAAGGACTCGCATTTCCTGTCAACCGATTTTTCTTCAATTTTAGAATTCACGGTCATGTTTCTAATGTATATTAATATTATATAGGTTGTAAAATAAAAATTTTTTTTAGCGAAATGGTACTTTAGAAAGAAGTTTAACGCAACTGAACCCCCCTTCCCCCAAGAACCCCCTAAAAAATCAATTTTCCCAGAAATATGTTTGAAATATATAGGAGGCATTTAGTGTCTAAATAATATACAAAGTTAAAAAAAAAAAATCGTTGGAATGAATGGTTTTCGAAAACTGGCAAAAAATGAAAAAAATAAAAAATGCCCACTTCCGGTTGATAGATTTTGACCGAAACTTTCGTTGTTAGGAAGGGAGGTGTTGGTGGTGGTAGTACCTAAAAACAGAATACCAAGTTTGAGTTTACGGCGAATTGTTTTGGTTCTCTGAGATATTTACATACGTACACGACATAGAAGAGAGATACTATTTATTTGGCCATTCGCTAAAAACATTTTTTCATATTCGGGGAACCATAAGACATTGATTTCCGGTGAAAACTCAATTTGACGAAAATTGGACACGATCGCAATACTTCCTGTCTCTTACTAGGAATAAAATTAACTAAAATAGCTAAAAAGCTAAAACTGTGTTATGGCAATATGCACAATTAATCTGTCACATAAAAAAGAAATTGTGATATACGTATTTCCCACAACTTGATCATGGACCCCCATCAAAATTTTCTTAGTGAAGAAAACAAAATTGTATGAATGTGGGTGATTTGAACTAGGGTGTCCAAAAATCAAAAAACCAATTTTTATATCTCACTGGTTACTGCAGATAAAAAATGGATTCAAATACAATTTATTCAGATCAAGGTCATTAGGAAAAATGGACACGATCAATTCACGAGGTGATGACTAAAAAAAAAGTTAAAGTGGTATTGTCAAGACGTTTTGTACTAGCAACTGCTTTGCGACAAAGAAATCATTAATTATTGCATTAAACACTTATTGTCGCCGAATAAAAAATGTACTTAAAGTTAGACATTGAGGAAACAAGACGTCCATAGCCTTTCGATAGAAAAAGATGTTTTCTAACGTTTGTGAATTGCCAACATCTTCAACACACATCTTGTCACAAATTACAAGATACTAAAATAGGTTAAAACTGAAACTTCCTACACTTTATTTCCCAATTCTTGCTCCATTAAAGACCTTTTTATCCGTTCCGCTCAATACGAAAAATAATAAATGGAAACATTACTCACATGTGAAAAAAAGTATTTACCTTAAAGAAAATTAATCAGATTTTTTTGAGATACAGCCAATGCCTGGAATCGTTAGGAAAACAAAAAAACAAAAATCAGGTGTGATACTATCGTTTTGTATAATATTAATAGAAATTTAATGTGTATGCAAAATTCTGTTTACCGGAAGTCCGACTTTTATAATTTCAATACGTACATATATACATGGCTGTGGAATTTGTAACCGTAAATATATATATTTTTTTTTTAATTAAACATTGTGAATTTGTAGTAAAATAAAGTTGTGTGTGTGTTTTTTATATCAGATTAAAAAAAAAAAATGCTGTTCCACACAGACATACATACATACACAGATCATTTTCTTAAAACAGTTTTTTTTTTTTTTTTTTTTGATATAAGATCACAAAACGTGTATTTCCGGTGAGAAAAAATGATATCAAAAATTTATCTTATTTACAATACTTTATCTTACTAAGAGTAAAGTGAAAGTAATATTATATACATTGAAAAATCTTGAATATACAATAATAGAGCTGGGCCAAACTAGTATTGACCGTATAGTGCAGTGAAGCTTACGAAAAGACCATAGATAGCTGGGGGAGCTTTCCTAGTTGTGCGACCAAATTTAATGAAAACAAAAAAAAAAGAAAAAAGGATAATTAATTGAAAGAAAAAAAGAAATATTCAACTTTACACAAGTTTGATTTGTTTTTTTGTTTTTTTTTGGACTGTTCGTCATACAATACTTTTTAATCGATATATTTAGTAAGAAATATTAATTTTTACTTCCTTTTTATTGCTGCAAGTGGAAGTCAAATGTGATAGATTTACGAGAAACTGAATTTTCAGCGGAAATACATATTCTGAGAGAGACCCTGAATATAAAGAGAGAGGGGGGGAAAGAGATGAAAACTTGCATAAAAAAATTTAAATTTGCGAAGTAAAGTGTTCAGAAGTAATTCTCATCATTTAAGTTTCAGCCAAAATCCATAACCAGGAAAGTATGATATTGCTGAACATTTGTTTTTTTACACAGTTTTTATTTTCTTCACGAGTTTTCTCGCGAGAATGATTTTAGCGAATGGTCTCTCTCTCTTTCTCTCTATGTATGTATTATATATATGTTTGTGTGTGTGTGTGTGTGGACAAAAATTTCTCAAAAAAAGAAAAAAAAAATCGATAAATTGGGAAGCATGACTTTACTATCCCCCCCCCCTGTTTTTTCACTAAAACATTACTCTAAAATGATTTTCTCCCAAAACTTGAATAATAATAATACAACAAAAAATAATAAACAAATCACTTTTATATTGTAAACATTTTACGGGAGAGGTGGGAGGGTTGGTAGGAAAAAATTGATTTTTAAGAAAGTTTAGGGGAGGTATGGGGGCGGGAGAGGGGAGAGAGTAGTTTGAGATGTTTAGGATTGTGTCTAAACAGAGCCAATCACTATACACTGATCTCAACTGATGGGATTCTGAGAGAATTAAATATTTAATAAAGGAACGATTTTTAAAGGAAAAATGTGTCAAATCAGAAATTTTGAAGATTCGTATAGAAGTTTCACACTAATAGATCTCTTTAATTCTGAACACAATGACATTTTGTGCAATATTAAATACGTACGAAAAAGAATTCTAAAAAAAGAAAAAATTGTTTTATAAATTGACTATAAATTGTAAAAATTAATATATTTGGGATGGAACATTTAAGGAAAAAATAATTTCAACAACTAGTTATTTAATGTATGTAATATATATATATATAGTTTTAATGTAAAATGAGTGAAGCTTTGGCCTGTGAAAATAAGGAAACGTTATCAGGGCGTATGTCGAAGGAGAAAACAAAAGACATATGACATACTAAAGTGAAGAGAGAGAGAAATATTTCGCAAAGTGCGAGCAAGACAGAGAATGACAGGAGCAGCTGAGTTGGGGGGCGGGAGGGACGTGAGGACTGGAACAGAGAGAGAGAGAGAGTGTGGGGAAAAAGAGCCAGAGAGATGCCTGTGAGGTGTACTTCTGATAAACAGGGTCGACATCGTGAGTGCTCCATTCTTATATCACCCCTATTGATTCATGTTGGCCGAGTTAAACTGTTGACTGCTTGTGGAAGTTTCAACTTATTTCACAATTTACTCTTCAGTATAGGTGGTCCTCATTTTTTTTTCTCTCTCTTTTAAACAATTTTTTTCTTTTTCTATTTTTTCTCATAGTTCTACATTTTTTATTTAATTAATACTACATCATTTTCAATTTTTTTTTTTGTTCTATTTGCTTTCTCGTTACAATTCATTTTTCAAATATTTAAAAGGCATTACAACAATTTGTAATTTTCATTTTCCTATAATACGGTCAATAATAATGGCTATGGAGAAAGAATACAATTAAGGGGAGTTACACTGTTGCTTTGCGATAGCCCCCCTTTTATCAGAACAAAGATAAGGGCGGCCATTTTGATTATTGTGTATGGTTTTGCGCGGAGCACTGGACAGTCAAAACCACTAAAAAAAAACAAAAAAAATTTCTAACATTTTGTCCAAATTTAAAGCAAAAGAAGGTGTGATTCTTCTGTTTTACATTAAAAACCAAGGTCAAGTAATATTTTGGAAGGGTTACGGGAGGGGAAGGATTTTTATGGAACTTCCCTTCTGAGTTAATGAAAAATTTCGGGAAGAAAAAAAGAAAAAAAAAGCCAGCAACGGCTAGGAATTTCAAAAATAAAAGAACCAGGGCTACTCAGAGTAAAGTTCTATAGACAAGAGGGAGCGGTACTTGGGGTGGCCCCAATAGGGGATGGAGGGGGAAGACCCCCTGCAGCTAGCCGAGGGCGGCGGCGGGTGGATAGGACCTCCTAGTGAAAGAAAAAAGCATTCTACTCAAAACACTGTACATATAAACAGAAAAACACATACACGCACACATGATACACGTACTTACAAGACAAATATATATTACACTAGGACTCGCATACACACTTACCTTCACAGATGTAGCCCTGTTGGAGTAAACCCCAAAGCATATCCGTGCAGTGATGACAGTAGGTTGGCTTATGGAAGGTCTTCTTTGCAAAACTGTGGCCGTGATCTGCCATGGCTCACCTGGGAGAAGGGCTATGTAACGTCCCTACTTGCCATGGTGTAGCTCACGCATGGCGTCCTCTCCCGACCATGGCTGGCTCGGCACTGACTCACTGCGCAACCAATCCCCACCCTTACCAACATTTTGTTATTGACTCTTGAAATCATCCACTGAAATTATTTTAAATTGAAATTATAAAAATTAATAAAATTGTATATTTTATAAATTTCTATTACAATAATTGATAATATTAAATTAATAGGGAATTTTATTTCATCGATATTTATGAAAAAAACATTATCTTGTATATATACATCTCTAAGAAGGTGCCTACCTCAGTTTACATCCTAAAATAACTAACATATATATCCCCAATCAAAATTTACACATTCATAAATCTTTTCTAAATAAAATCTATGTAACTAATATAACCAAATTTAAATACTGATAACAATAAAAGCTTATAACTAATACCATGATCACAAAAATACTAGTGCAATTAAAAAACCTTAATTTATTTCAAATTTTACTACGATTTTTATAAAAAAAAAGAAAAAAAGAATTCGAAATATGAAAATAGATTAACACACCTTGAAAGCCAAGAGATAAAATTTAAAATTCAAAAGCAGACTACTAGCGCTGGCAGGTGCCCGACTTAAAATGACAAATTTTAATCGTTATTTTTAACTTTATATACATTTTAAAGAAATATGTACATAGTTGAAATAAAGAAAAAAAATCATGAAATCAATTTCTTTTACCTTTTACTTTAATTAGCAGGCTTTCACAAATTTAGTTTGAAATGTTTTGAAGAAATCTTTGGCAAGATGTAATGATTTTTAATGAGTGTAGTAATTAATTTCCTTTTGTTTCAATACTTTTATTTTTAACTATATTAAAATTTTGCAATTTAAAAAAAAAAAAGAAGATATTAATTAATGCAGCCCAATGATTAAAAAAAAAATTACACATGTATTGTTCCTTCAATTCCACAAAAGGAAAAATAACTTAATTAACATTGTCTTAGAAAAACTTCATTAAACTCGATAACTGTTTAAACTAAATAACTTTATTTCGAATTATTTAAAAAAAAAAATCAAATTAAGTTCTCTTACTAAAATAACTTGATGAACTTTTTAACTTAGAGTAGGTACATATCTTTTAAGAGAAAACTAAATAAGATATAACCGTCTCTAATTTTGAGAAAAATTTGTGTCCATTTTTGTGTTGTAGTTGGAAAATGATATTAAGTAAAGTCGTGTGATCTTTTTCACATTAAATTTTAAATCAAAAACAAAAAAATTCAAATGTGAAGTTTTTGTACGTAAAAAAATAAAAATATAATATTTTTCACGTGTACTAGGACATTCTATAAATAATAAAGTTATTAAAAAACAACTATGAATTCCTAATGTTTATTTTTAGACTAGCAATGTCACCTAAATTCTTTAATAGTCTGGAGTGTGTTAACTAACACGGAAATTAAATCTTATTTCTTTTTTTAAAAAGAAATATATATAAATATAGGTACCACACCTGTAAACTGCTTTTATAGAATATTCCAAATCGCTTGTATAACCTGAAATATTATAACCTCTAAACAAAACTAGTAAATATTATGTTTAAGCATTGTAAATAAAGGTGATAAAAATTAAATGTTATTTCACCAAATTATTTGTATAAATTAATAAAATAAAACACACATCTATCTTTAAATATCACTCTATCTAATTTATATTAATAAAGCAAAATGAAAATAAATTCTAAAAAAAAAAAAAAAATAATAATAAAGGGAATAATAAAAGATGCTAATCAAATCATAAAATGACAATGAAGGACGCTGAAATAAAACTATATGCACAACAGTAATGTTTATTATTATTCATACATTTAAACTACTTTAAATATATATTATATATAAATATTCTTCTTTTTTTTAATTTTTTAAACTGTAACATTTACATTTATACATACATATGATTTATGTAATCTATGAGAATTATTAGTAATGCCGAAATTCATAAATATAAATTTTGAATTATTTTAAAGAAGTCTTCTATTGAAAAATAATAGTTTTAATGCTCTATAATTTATCACACAATTATAAAAAACCAAATTCTATATATATATATATATATTTATTTTTTAATACTAGAAATTCTTCAACTGAATTAATAAGAAAATAATGTACAGATCAATGTAAAGAAGTCTATTTTTTTTCTTTAAATAAATAGAAAATTAATTATTAAAAATCTATTTTGAGAATTAATAAGAAAATAAATAAGTTCTCAAATTCTTGTAAACAAAAACCAAAGAAATAATGTATGAACTTAGGAAAACTTTCAATGGCAAAATTATTTAAACTAGTTGTATTAAAATTAGAATGTAAAACATTTTCTAATAATTTTCTTCTTGGTTCCCTAAAGAAAATACTTCCAAAGTTGATGACAAAGCATTGTATTGAACAAAATTTTGACCAATATTTTGTAAGTGTTTTCTAGATTAATACAAAAATACCCATGGGTTCAGCTAACAAAATTCAAATCAAATTACAATTTGTGAAATTTGTATGTAAATTCTGGATTATTTCTTATTTAATAAAAGGTTTATGTAGTGTAAGACAAAAAAAAAAAATGGGGGGGGGGGTATAAAATACATTGAATTTCATGGAATTCACATAAATTTCGGTTTTGCGAGGAAATTAAAAAACATTGGTTATCCCTAAAGATGCAGTAATCATGTCAAATATAAAGATTTGAAAAATTGAAGGATTAATCAATAAAATTATACTTCCAATTTTGGAGCCGAGCAAAGAAAAATATTGAGAATTATTTAATCTTAATCCTTGGAAGATAAAAAAAAAACAAACAAAAAATTTTGCTGATTTCTATGTATAAAGAGACAAGATTATGTGAAAATATATTCATTTGATGTATGGAGGAAATGACTCAAAAAAACGACACAAATGAAAGAAAAACGATGGACATGAAGAAACGATTTTCGTGAGAAAAGAAAATCCTGCACAATTAAAAAGCAGGCTACCTTTCAGGATAAAGGTGGGGGGGGGGAGAAAAACTCATGGGCCGATCATGATTTCGTCACTGGATTATCCTGGCCCAGAATGGATGAATGATTCAAAAGGGATCTTAGTAACTGGTCGTAATAAGTTCAGCGAAGGGCAGTCTGATTTTATCCTTAATTTTAAAGTATAAATATGCAATCTCTGCAATATCTCTCCAGCAAACTGTTAAAGGACTATTTGTAACCATTTTCTTCTCTTTTTTTTTTTAATATTGTCTCCAGAAATAAACTTACAAAACAATGGTTAAAAGGTAGCAGAAGTGTGGTTATTTTATTTATTATTTTTTTTTTGCCAAAGATCAATCTGATTTGAACGGTATATCATAAAAATGAATAATGTACTATTAAATACTATTAAACAATATTTTAATTATTTTTTAATCTATCGATTAATAAAAATAAAATATATATTATATATTTTATATTATGTATATTAAACTATTAAATTTAAAAACCTGTTTAATATCCTAAACAATATTTAAATATCCAATTTAATTATGTATTATTAATATATGAAAAGTTTTTTTTGAATTATTATTATTATTTAATCACAGTTTCATACTATTTAACACCTACAGACAAACCAACTAATTATGGAAATTGAAATTCCTACATTACACACACGTCTTTTTTTTTATTCTGATATTAATTGTTTAAATTTTTTAATTGACGACACATACATATTATATAAATTTTCATTTCTTTATTTATTTATTTATTTACTATTTTATTAAATTACGTTGTTTTCATTTTTTTTTTAACTAGTGTGTTAATTTTAACAGTTATCTAATACTATAAAAATATTTTTTTCTTTTCTTTTCTTTTTTTTCCATCAGTTAACAACAATCAATATGGACACATTTATTAATATTTTTATTTTTACTGTTAGAAATATTAACATTTATGAAAGTTCCAATTCCATTATTTTTTTTTTTTTTAATAATGTGTATGAAAATTAATTTATCAAATAAAATTGTAATTTATAGATAAAGAAATGTATGATGCTCTATATACTTCACGTCAAATGATCATCTGATTTCAATTATAGTCTTAATTAATGTGATTAATATACCCTGGTATCATTTAAACCAGAGGTTCTGAACAAAGTTTTATGTAATATGGACTTCACTTACAATTCCAAGCACTCGTTTTCAGAAATGTTCAAAAAATGAACGAGATAAAAAATATATATATATAATATCTTGAAATATAGTCACCAAACTAAGTAAAGAAAAACTTTACAATAATAAAAATTGTACTTCAATTATAATTTCTTCAAATTAAGTTAATACATTACAAATATTATTATGGGAATATCTGCAGCAAAAAGAAAATATAGATTATCTTCTGAGGATAAAGACTACTTTGTTTGTTCATTAAACATTATTTTCCAATAATTAAAATGATTTCATTAATTCCAAACGAGGAAGGATTTCTTTATTCGGCCAAAAAACACTCAACTGTTAAAATTTTTCTCTAAAGAAATATAATTTATTTAGATTTATGGCGTTAAATATTTGAAAATTGTTGACCACAATAATTCAATTTCTTCTTTTTTTTTGCATACATTTATAAGTGAAGCTAATGCAAGATTTTTTTTCTTGGAAATTTGATAATGACTGTTATTCCCATACAACCTCAAGAAACCTCTGAAATTTTCCACAGTTATACTAAGGAATTAATTCCATGGTTTCTGAATTAAGAAAACAAGATCCTTATAATGATACAAAAACCACAGCTTAGTTCCTTTAAATTGTCATGTGTCAATTTTTTTTTTTTTTTTTATTGTAAAAAATTAAATTAGTTAAATTTATTTCTAACAGGATATGCCTTAAAAACCATGTTCTGGAAAATATTTTCTGTTAAGTTTTTAATATTTTTAATCACTTTTGTATAGTTTAAGTCTAATAATTAAAATACAGTAAATATATATATATATAGAGAGAGAGAGAGAGAGAAAAACAAAGTAAAAAGCCATAAATACATGTAATATAACTTTAGAGATTAAAAGTAGCAGGGCTCAAATAGGAACATATTATCTTACATACAAAACCAAATCTTAAAACATTAAATAAAAAAAAATCTAATAAGGAATTAATGCAGTAATTATTTCAGTTTTTGTCTTTTCTTTTATTATTAAGAAAAAAAAGAGATGATTCGATAATTATTTTGTTCAACTACATAGTTTTAATTATAAATGTTGTAATGATGGTTTATTTTGTAATTATGTATGGCTATCGCATTTGCGAGCATGTTTGTCGCCAATAAATATAGCCTACAATTTCTGGATTATTTCTCAGCCTTAGCCAGCCAGCGAATAAAAGATCTATATATATAGTGGGTCCTTATAAGCTGAAATTAAGTGAACACTCGAAAGCAGTCCATGGAATAACAAAGAAATTGCCAACAAGCAATTAAAGATGTTTTCTTTATTTTTAAATTTTGTTTTATTTTGTCTTTTTAAGACATTTCAACAGAAATTATCTGGAATACAAAACTCTAAAAAAATCCTGAGTTTTCTATCTTGATACCCGTCTATGGTTTAGTATAAAACGACTTTTTATCCCTAATGAAACAGACATCTTCATTTAGTGCGAGCTCAAGAAATAAAACCAACACCCTAAAAAAAAAAAAAAAATTACACTTAAACCACCTACCCTTCGTTTTTTAACCTAAACTAATGACGCAGTCTCAGCTCAATTTTATTCTCGTTTGCAGGAATATTACCGCGGAAGTCTGTTATTCAATATTATTATCTATAATGTTCAGTTTTGAATACATTTTTGAAATTTATTATATCAAAACAAAAAAAAATGATATAAAAAAATTACACTCTTAAACAGTCTTTTTGATGATTCAAGCATTTTTTTTTTTGGCAAAACCAAGTTAAAATACAATCGGGTAACTTTCGATTCACTTTTTCTTAAAAATAATTTTGCAATAAAATAAAATTGTAATTGTTTTGTAATAAAATTACAATTCTCTTATATGAAAATTATGGAAAATGCAGAACTTTCCGAGATATAAAAAACAAATAAGAAGTGTGTCAGTTTGACTTTTGATTTACAAATAATATTCCAAACATCAACACCGTTTCTTGGCATTAACATAATATTTTTGATTATGTGGTTGAAAATGAGTAATTTTGTGAAAAGAATTCCACATAAGAAATTTTGTATCAGTCCCAATTATCATTAATTTGTGTAACTAAAATTCCTTCTATTTTGAAATAAGTTACTTAACTCCAAATAATCATCACATTTAGAATTTTATATAAACTTAATAAAAGAAGAAGGTAAAAACTCTTAGAAGTTTAAATTTTTTTTAGCGATACTTGATTAGTAAGTGAATTTAAAGTACTTAAAACTTTAATTATACCAAAGTATAGTCTAGCTCAACACAAAATTACTTCTTAAGCCTTTTTCATAAGAGGATATGCATGATGTATAATTGTATAAACAGTATGAATTAGTCGCCTAACGTGTTGGAATATAATTATAATAATACTTTATTTACGATAAAGTATTCTACGCATGGAAATTTTTATCCATATATTGTTATCAGTACTGGAATACATATGTAAAAGTATAATTCACCTAATTTGATTTTTTTGCTAATTTAAATTATTTTCATCATTAAAAAAGAAAGTAAAATTAGAGAAAAGGCCTATTTTTTCAGACATGCTTCAAGTCCATCTATCGTACAGGTATCGTAAACGGTAGCGGATAGCATACATACTCTAATACATAATGTAATATATCATACTCGATATAATAATCATATTAATACATCGAATAAAATCCAAGATCAGCATCCAATTACAATACACCTCAGCTATGCGGTCTGATCCTATAATCTATAATGGCTATTATATTTTCATCATTCTTCTCTGTAAATCTAGAATATATTTTTTGTCAGTAATACAAGGCTGCTTTCACATATTCTCTCAAGCGAATCAACCTAATTTAATTTAGGTAATTATTTGATTACCATCAAAAAACAACCCTTGTTTTATTACATTACCAAATAACTGGGTCCACTGTTTCATTAATATAAAAACTGTTTCCCAAATTGGTCGTATCTAACACAATATCCTCGTATGAAAGAAGTCTAAGATTAAAAAAAATATACAATACAACTCAATCACTTTCCAACTCAAAATAACTCATGAAAATCGCGATTTTGTTATTTACAATTATTATTATTTTCTTCCATAAATATGTTAATAATTCTGTTGTATTTTGAAATGCATTATAAGCTTATTTGTTTCTTAATAGCACATATTTTTGCAGAAATGTACTAATTCAACATAGAATTTAAAAAAAAAAAAAAATATGAAAATAAATAACAGAAAAATTATATAATAAAATTTTCTGTTGTTAAAGTTATGGATTCATCATTTTATTATAATTTTTTTCAATTATCAAACAGATTAAAGGTTCACAAAAAAGCTAAAAATAGATCATTAAAAAAGAAGAAGGCCTGCTATAATAATATAAAATATATGTATTAATTAGTTATATGGATAGAAATTAAATTTATCACACAGCAACAATCTATCACAATTACTATTCCAGTTTTATTCAAACTTGAGAATATCACTTCAAATTAAAAATGATTTCTTAAATATAAGAAAATGAGAGAAAAACGAAGACTTATCTCAGAACTCAGACACTCCTAAAACCACCACAAATATACATAAATAACAGTCGTCTTCTAAATTTTATCTTTACACCGTAAAAATTGCTTAAATACAAGACGAAAATAGAAAAAAAATTATTACTAAAATATTTATAAAAATGTATAACCATAGTTTAAAAAATATAAGAGAGATCACTTCTTTTTATGGGCAAGTTAAGATAATACCAGAATGTTCATCTCCCTGATTTTAGGCCGAATTACAAAACACATAATAGAAAAATAATAAAACAAAAGTTGTTCAAAAAATCTCTTTCAGAAGTGGTCTTCTGAGGAAGACCACTATTACAGCATGCTATGTGGCCGCCATAGAAATAAATGTAGTTTTACAGACATATGATCATAAAAAAGGGTTCGTTTGCGTATTTGAAATAAAATGTGCTGATCTCACAAATCAAAAATTTTTTAAAATAAACCATTTAAGTATCCGAGATTTTATCCGTTACAAGTATAATTCACTTAATTCATTCTGATAGGTTTTGGATCTTCTTCATGTTTAGTGCCTGGATCATCAAGTGTAGAGGATCAACTCAGAGTATTAACTACTTAGAGGTATAATTTTTATTTAAAACATTTTTCGAGGAAAATTTCTTTCAGAGGAATTTTGGAGGAGGAGTGGAGTTAGGTTTTCCTCTAAAGTACTATTTTGTTTATTATATTATACTATCATTACAATAATATTATTGAAAATTAAATATGTTGCTAAACTTCCCCAGTTTGGAAAAAAAGGTTGACCGGAAGTGTTATTTTATTCCATATACTTGTAAAATAGTTAAACTTGGTGCACTAGCTCCTATCATCTTTGAAACTTTTTTCCAAAAAGAAAAATCATTTAAAGGTCACTTAAAGATTCTATGCCATCAAGTTTATTGTGTAATATATGGCTGAAATTTTGTAAGGAGAAGTCAACTCTTTACTCGAAATTGATGAATCAAACACTAAAGATGGGGGAAAATCCAATATAGGTCAAAATGATTCAAAAGAAACATGATATAATGGTTAAAATCGCGGATAGTATCCAGCAATGCGGACCAATTACTTCATGAACCTTTTAAACATTGATGCATTTTTTTATGGTCCCATAAGCACCGACAATACTTGAAAATTTTATTCTCTATATACTAGAAGGGTAAATTAGGACCCATTAGTATGATCTTGTGAATTTTTTTTTATTTTTAATAAATGTTGAATAGTTTAGTAAGTCTTGCATTTTTTCCATAGACAACGCAGTCATGCATTTAGCAATTATCATGGAATCAGAGCATTCGTTTAGTCTACTCAAAATTATTAGCATTCATGGTATTCAAATTGGAAATTATAACTGACGGTCTACGATAACTAGAAATTAAATTCCACAAATCGAGTCAAAGATAAACTTAACACTTTATTAAATTCATTAAATATATTATTTTTTTTTTAATAAAGAGTACTTTTCAATTGATTTCAATTTAAAATTTAGTCAGATTAAACTATTTTACAAAATCTTCAATGTAATTTATGAAATCAGGAAATGTAAAAAAAATGTGTTAAGGTATTCATCCTTCGGGAATTTCAACGAATAATATTATTTTTTGTCATCACTCAATTTTATTTTAATTACTGGTTTTAAACAATTAAGTTGGGAATAATGCTTTAATTTCCATTAAAATTTTCTTACTTTTTCAAGCTTATATAAGCTAGTAAAGAAATGTTTGTGAATAAAACCTGCAGCAAGATTCATTACTCATGACAAATTATTTTATGTATTTCTTTATGAAATTATAATGTTATTTCACTAAATAAGTTTACAGTTCTGACTAGGTTTTATTACATTAGATTTTTCTATGCAGTATCATATACATCAATGTATTTATACTGTTTTTTATTTTTAATTTTAATTCTATCCTATTCAATTTCGAAAAATTACTTCTTCTTTCATAATTTTTTGAGCAAATACTGATCTATCAAAATGATAAGTTCTGAACTCAGTAAAGTCATTATTATTTTATTAATACTAAGTTTGAAAAGAATGGCAAAAATGTCTTCTAAAAAGAAAGTTCTTTATTACAACATAATTATTTTTTATGTTTCTAAATAGCAAGCCCAAGTCGTTGTTATTATTATTTTAAACAGATATTTTATTATAAACACACAGCTTTTCAAAAAAGATTTGTTCATAATTTGATCAAAGTTAACTTAGACATAATATATGATAAGAGTTACAGCTGAATATTATCAAATTTTAAGCCCAATATTCATCTATTTTATATATACCTATTATTTATATTTCATTTTTGATATGATTATGTCACTAATTTTCTATTTTGTTCCAGAAATCTTGACTTTAAAAGTAACTCAATCAAATGTTTCTTATTAATTAGTTTTTTATCAGTAGCGATTTAAAAAATAAAAAACTCTTAAAATTATAATGATTATATGTAGCCCTGAAATGTTATGATATCGTCTTATACAGTAAATGAAGAAAAAAGAACTTAATAAAAATTACGATTTTCAATCACTTTGTTATAAATTCACACTGTTCACATACATAATCATTCTTTGGAAGATTTATAAATAACCGCTTAATTAGAAATTTATTTTTCATTAATAAAGGTTTGTATGTAGCATATCTATATAATATAAATTGCTATGTTCATAAACACTAATTATAACTATTTCGTTACCTTCCTAAAGGTTAAGGATAAAGGTTACGAATGTAGAAAAAGAAGTAAAATTTCAAGCTCCCATTAATTTGCAAATCTATATCAATGTTTTAAAATCTGGTAATTAATATTATTTATACCTTAGATTATTTTAGAGCCATCAATTTTTTTTTTTTTTTAATTCTGTTTAAAGAAAATACTAACCTATTGCATGCATTAACAATTTTATTGGACGATGTTTTCGGAGGCTAGTTTACATTTTCTCCATTTGAACGATGAGATGTTCCTCTCTATAAGAATCATTATCCTCCCAACAGGAAACAGCGCAAGAGTAAAGGAAGAC
>JAAEAF010008399.1:0-27698 GCA_011037195.1 Triatoma infestans
CGAAACTCCATATCTATTTTCATGTTAGATTTACAGATATTTCTTGTTATGTTTATATGGATTAATAATAGAAAATTAGATTATTTTAATAAATAATTAAAGTTTGCTTTTATTTATAATTACTTTTTTTTTAAACATGTCATTTCCCTGATTACCTAGCTGTATATGAACTAGCGGGTAATTAAATAGCACACGGGTGACTACCGTCATACACACTATTCAGTTTGAACTGTTAGACGGTAGGAAGCTGAAATTTTAATCTTGTCATATCCGCCTATCTGCCGGTACTGTATAAAATACTCTGTACACCCATTTCAGTCAAAACAAAATTCCCATTTTTAAATAAATGTTCATTTGAAACTGTAATAACAAATTGGAAACAAAACATTCATGCACAAATTATAATTAATTCGTACAGAAATTTCTGAACTTTAGATATTTAACTATTAATAAAATATTAATGTTTGCTATAAAAGTCACTGAACGAAATTACTTTATACCAGCTGTTTTCTAACAGGCATGGCGCGCGGGGTTCTTATTAAGTTTAATAAAAAAGAAAAAAAAAAAGTCCGAGGCTGAACTTTTATTAATTAAAAGTTCCACAACATAATATAATTTAAATAGCAATTTTTTATATTTTTTTAATACCACTGTAAAAGAGGAAGTATGGTATTAGTGATGGATACGTAAGAGTTAAGTAAAATTCATAGCATTTTGTTGAAAAAAAAGCTTCCTTCGTTCTAAGCGAACGTCAAAACAAGTATTTTCGAAAACTTCAAATATTCAAAATTTGTCCACTGCAATATTTTCTTATATTATGTGGCCAAAAGTGAATACCAAATTTGAGTTTCTTGCGATTATTGACTTTCCAGTAAAAAATTTCACAAATGCTTCCTCTATTTGGTGAAGAGAAAGTTAAAAAATCTGGCGTCAAACGATCATACGACTTTCTCTTACTGCAGTTTACATAGATATAAATGGACAAATTTTCTTCAAACATAATTATTTTTACTGAATGGATAGTAGTCTTTAATTTTTACTAAATGGATAGTAGTCTTCAATTTTTACTGAATGGATAGTAGTCTTTTAATTTTTATTAAATGGATAGTAGTCTTTAAATATTTACTAAATGGATAATAGTCTTCAATTTTTACTAAATGATAGTAGTCTTTTAATTTTTGCTAAATGGATAATAGTCTTCAAATTTAATTAATGGATATAGCGTTTAAATTTTTACTAAATGGATAATAAACTACAATTTTTACTAAATGGATAGTAGTCTTTAAATTTTTACTAAATGGATAGTAGTCTAAATTTTTATTAAATGCATAGTAGTACCAATTTTTACTAAATGTATAGTAGCCTTCAATTTTTACTAAATAGATAGTATCTTCAATTTTTACTAAATGGATGTAGTGTTTAAATTTTTACTAAATGGATAATAAACTACAATTTTTACTAAATGGATAGTAGTCTTTTAATTTTTACCAAGTGGATAATAAACTACAATTTTTACTAAATGGATAGTAGTATAAATTTTTATTAAATGGACAGTAGTCTCATCTTTGACTAAATGGATAGTAGTCTTTAAATTTTTATTAAATGGATAGTAGTCTTTAAATTTTTATTAAATGGATAGTAGTCTTTAAATTTTTACTAAATGGATAGTGGTCTTCAATTTTTACTAAATGGATAGTAGTCTTCAATTTTTACTAAATGGATATAGTGTTTAAATTTTTACTAGATGGATAGTAGTCTTCAATTTTTCTAAATGGATATAGTGTTTAAATTTTTACTAAATGGATAGTAGTCTTTAAAGGTTTTCTGAGAGAGCATGACCTTCCAGCATGTTCTTCTCTAAAAATATGTTTTCTCCGTAAAAAAAATTTCAGTTAAATGTAATAGTGTTCTGTTTATATACCGTCCGACAACTTAGTTGAGAAACCTGTAGGCAGCATTAAATGACATCACATCTATAGGCGGAGCTAAGAGCTGTTTAGGCACCACAACTAAGTTGCCGTGCTATTAGTGTTAGTATTGCAAGTTTTATGAAACCCCTAGATAATATGGAGAAAATCGTAGAAAAGTTAAAAACTCTTTAGTTATTTATCATAGTACTTCCGATCAACAGTTTTTTTTTTTTTTTACAAATTCAGAAATTTGGTGATACATTTAATTCTAATTAATATTATATCGATGATATAATAAATTTAAATGGCATTTTAGAGGAAAGCATCACCTCCTCCCGCTTTCAAAAAAAAAAATAAACTTAAATGAATTTATTCGGACAACTGTTTAAAAAACCAGTGATATATCAAGTTAAAGTAACAAGGCAGAGTAAAGCTGCGATTTCGGTGAACGATTTTCTTCAAACTCCTAATTTTTGTCTGGTATTTCGTCTTTCCCTAGCATGCATATTTCTTTTATTCCTGACCGGTTTCGGATTTTCATCCATCGTCAGAGCAAATTTAGTAAGTACCTGCAGAGAGTTCACTTCCACGCAATGTTTCTGTTACACTCGACACTTGTTGGTTTGTTGATTGTATATATGTATAATATATATTGTATGATACATATGATTGATTATATGAATCAACCTACCAACAAGTGTCGTGTGTAACAGAAACATTTCATTGAAGTGAACTCTCTTCAGGGACTTACTAAATTTGCACTGACGATGGATGAAAATCCAAAACCAGTCAGGAATAAAAGAAATATGCATGCTATAGACGGATAAAATACCAAATGTTATCCAGCGTTGCGTATATTCAAATGTTACCCAAATGTATATTCCTAATTTTTGCATCACATTTTGTCTTGTAATTAATATTATATTTAGATGATAGAATGATATAATAAATTGAAAAAACACTTAAAAGGGAAACATATCGCCACTGATGCTGTAAAACTCTTCTTAAATGATTTTTACCCGGAAAAAGTTTTTCAAATAAATGTTATAGCTCCTTTATATGTGTTGTCAATAAAGTTTAAAGAAAATTGGGGTTACACTTGCGGGCAAATCGGAAAAACCTGAAAAAATCCATTCATTAAAGTTTTAACTTCCGATTGACCGATTTTTATCAAAAGTTTATTCTCGGGAAGGTCAAACATTTTGTAACTTAAAAATTCCATCCCTCTTCACGTTTACACTTATATTTTAACTAGTATATTTATATTTTTATTAACAAAATAAAATTAATGTTATTTATAAATTATAAAGTGGATCAAAGTGAGTAAGACGGCTGGACTGTGAGAGATTTATTTTATTAATGCAAAAGTTCAGCAGGAAGTGGAGATTTAAGCTTCCCAACTAAGAAACAAACTTTGTTCAAACTAGAAAGGCAGCAGCTTCATCCAAATGAATTAGGAGCTTCTACTACTAATGCTATTACTATTAACTATTATAATGGCCCAACTACTTAGATCCTGCATTCCCCAACAACTTCCATTATATGGTATCCCTACCATGAATTGAAACATTCCACTTGCGGATGCCCAAATTTCTTGCGCCTTCAATCCACCACATCAAGTCATTCTAACTTTGCATATGCAACAATATGAGTTGCAAACATTTGTTTTCTCTGAGTCACCCATTCTACCTAGGTAGTCTGTCCACCGTAATATATTCAGCTTTACAATACTAAACACTTTGGGCATCTAGTACAGTTCACATGGCTTCTTCATGAGCTTTTTCCATTGATTTATGTCAAACACTAATCGGCCCCAAAATTTGTCGTAATGTCCTCCAACGATCATCTGCTTTTGAGTCAGCCAATTCACAGAGCAAGAAATTGAAGCTGGACCAATAAGTGTTAATCTCTGAATCAGAAGCATAACCTCTGGTGATAGACACCACTGTCAGCGTTCATTTCAGATCCTAAATAGAAGGTCAGAGTTGGGAATCCGGATACAATAGTTCAATACACTTTCGGATAGCACAATATACTTTCAGGTCGCAATGCCATAATCCCCTACAACAATCTACATCTGGATCCAATATAATTGTTAATTTTCAAATTCATTCGACCAGTCAAGTCTTCAGATAAAATAGAATACTTCTGCCAAAGCTTTCAATATTGCTCTGGTTACCGCCCCCACCCCTGGTAGCCCAACAATATCGGAAACATTAGAGATATTTCTCAAAGATGCCCAACTTCTTTTTGGTCATTGACAGCTTCAGGGTGCCCTCGCATCATCAGGATGTCCTTGATCCAATTAGAATGGTGTAAAATCAAGTCCATACACTTGTTTATGGGGAAAGGAGGAAGTATCTATCTATATATGTTCGAAAAAGACTGACGGTTGGGCAATTATACTTGTGGGCATTGTTTTTTAGGCCTAAAGTTTTTTAAATAAAAATAAAATCTTATGGAAAGTTTAAAGAAATCATTAGATTCGTTATTGAGAAAATTGCAGAAAATTAAAACAAACATTCGTGAAGCAGGTTTTCTGCTTAAACAAATTTCTTCAACTTGAAATGTGAAATACATATAATTATTATTAATATAATATACATGGTAGAATTGTATTATATAGATGGCAGAATCCTATAAAGTGTCAAAATGGCCCTTTAGTGAAAAGACAACGTTACCTATCCCCCCCATAAATACTAACTTAGATTTTTATTAAAAAAATATTGCGACTAAAAATGATAGATCTATTTGTATGTAATGCATGTACAATGTTTAAAAAAATTGTTGGAGTTCTTGTAGAGAAAAGGGCGAAAAATGGAAAAATTCATTCTTCAATATACTGTTGGTTGACTAATTTTATGCAAGAAATTTATGGTCGCGTTCCTGACATAACAACTGAATGAAATATCAAGTTGCAATATTCTGCGATTTACTGATTTTGAGTTAAGCTGATCACAGTACACACGCGCGCGCACACACACACATCCTATTTTAATAAAAATTCAGGAAGCGGTACAATTATAAAAAATATAAATAATGCTGGGAAAGATAATAAAGAAGGGTATGAACTTGCTATTGACAATTAAAATTGGATTCACCCTGGACTTGACATAGTTATCGATGAGCAATGAGGGAGACAAATACGAATTTGAAATCTATACAGACGAAAGTAAGATATCTGGCGGAGTAGGTGCGATTTTGTGGAATACTGTAATAAGGATCTTTTGGAATCTTGTAAATACAGATTAGGCTCCAATAACAATTAGGCCGAACAGCATGCATGGATAAGGCAATAGAGTGGTTAGTGAAAAAGGGGAATAAAGGAGCAAGATTGTACTGCAATTATTAGGGCATACTGCAAAATAACAATACATCCAATTAAAAACAGAGACATATATTGGCCCCTAACTGAACAGATAAGACAGGCAGTATCAATCCAACAACAAAATCAAAATTGAATAGACTAAATCTCATGTTGGGACCTTAGGCAATGTACTGGCTAAGAAAGCAGCAGCAGAACAAGGACTTGAGCCCTACTACTACAAAGTTCGAAAGTCTTGACTGAAAAGAAAACTGAAAATAGAAACTGACGAGAAATAGGAAGAAGAATGGACAAATACAACAAAAGGCAAGGGAAACCCAAAAATACATACTGATAGTGTAAGACAGGAAAAGACTACATATTATTTTAAAATTAACTACAAACCTGAGACAAGTTCAGACAGGCAATGGTAGAAGAACTAATCATCCATGGTAGAAGAACGATCAAAGATGGGAATACATAATATACAATTAATTGTCCACTATTTGACAAACTCAGAAGACATTTAATACGTCACATTATTACGACAGCAAACAGCTGGTCGATTTTAATATTACTATATTTCTAACTAAAGAAATTTTGCCATCATTAAATACATATATAAATTCTAGTGAGATAGATATATTTTAATTTGAGTTATATTCAATATATTGTAAATAATATATTGTTATGCTAATTGTGGTTCATATATGTTTCATGTATAATTTTTTTCTTGCTTGACATATTTCTTGCTTCTTGTTTAACATATATTTCCGGTTAAAACGCAATTTCAAATGTCTGATGAGCTTACAACACATTCTCTTACAGCAGTTAAATAATATATTTTCATTTTTTTGTTTAATTCAATAACTACAAATAAGTCATATAAATTTCATTCTCTTACATATTAATTTATATTTATATAAATATAAAACCATTTCATGTACGTTAAAAGCTTACATAACTCTTTAGAAAGCACATTAGTAATTAACTAATCACATATGACTAAAAAATCATATTCCCGCACTTTACATTATATATTCTGAAATTGGTACTTATAATTCCGGTTTCTGGGCCATTAATGCAATCGAAAACAAAATATATGTATATACTCAATGAACATATTCCTTAATCCTGGTAAAGAGATCGTCTCACATTTTCGAATTGTTTATTTCTTTTTACCGGAAATAAATGTTATTGAGATACCCAAAGCACCAAAATAATGTTAGAGAAACGTTTGACTATGTTTGGGTGAACAAAATATCTCAAATATTGGAAAGTCGCGGAAAGAAAATTTGATATTCCGTTTAGATACGACCACCGCATCTGACACGAAAGTTTCGGTCAAAATCCATCAACCCAAATGTGCGACTTTATTAAATGGTTGTTTCAGTTTTGTGTTGTGTATTCTCGGCAGATTTTTTTTTTTTTTTGAGGCGGGGGGACATTATCGTTAACTTTTCTCTTAAGAACAATTTCAGTAAAATTTATGGGTCTACTATATAATATTAATATATAAATTAGAAGTATCGAGAGAATTCCACATTTGAAGAAAATGGGTTTAACTATAAGTGGAACTTCAAAGAATAAGTTTTCGAGTTGTTTTTCTTTTTTTTGCAATTATCCTCGAAAATGATTATAACGATTTCCTTTAAACATGGAATGCTAAATGCACAGATATAAAATTGCCATTTTTATTTGTAATATTTTATTTGGCAAGAGAGAGAATTAAGAGAGAGAAGGACCCTCTCTGACTTAAGCAGGCTAGAGTGGGAGAACCTGTATATAAGCCAGTGAGAATCTACCTAACGACATCTATCTATCAGATTCAACCATACATCGCATCATGTCATATCTTTACTCTCACCTTTTATTCTATTAAAATCATTACAAGTCCAGTGCAGTTTGTGTAAGCTTGTAGCTATATTGTAACAGTGTCTTCATATCTCGTCTAATTAATCACCTACCTAATTTCTCTCCTCATCAACTCCATTATACAACCAACCTCATTGAATTCGGGTTTACATTATTATATACATATTTCATAGTTCCCGCAGTGTGGATATCAAATTCCTATCAAAGCAAAATTAAATAAGGATCAGACTAGCGCCTTATCTCACCTTATCTCATTTCTTTTTTTTTACACAGAACATGTGTGAGGGGCCAGTGCATGACAGCTTGATAAGATGAATCACTTTCTAGAGTAACTACGATTGTTGATTCCGTCTGATACTACCATTCACCTATGATAGTCTTACTAAAACCAAGATCAATCTTACTAAAAATGTTATCTAATGTAGATTTTTACTTATCAGAGACTGCACTAAATCATCTTAGTGCTGTATACAAACACTAACACCTAAGGGAACCATACTATCCTTTTACACCCCCTATATCTCTACAAACATCCAACCTAGGATAGTACAAAGTATATACCTTTATAATTTTACTTATATGCAGGTTTCCTTTCTTATTGATGAGCATGTCTGTTCCTCAATGTTCCTTCTCAATGTAAGCTTTTATTACAAGAAATTAGATCTTTAGCTTTTACAATTTAGTTAAATGAATTTTGATTTATTTCTTTAATAGTTATTACTAGGAAGTTTTTCTTATTCTTCCGCAGGATATTATTACATATTTTGAGGTTGGTCAAGAGCACATTTTTAAAACTCTTAAAAATTATTTTTTAAATAACCTTAAGTTTAGCACAATCAGCACTACTATATTTTACATTTTACATTTCACCCTATATATCCTATCACATTTATTTGAAAGATTATTCCCAGATAAAATGAATTTTTGGGGCAATCCGGGGAAACATAAGCGTCAAGGTTTCCACTTATGTAATATTATCATTATCGTCGTCGTCAACATCATCAGTGGCGATGAAAAAGCTCCCTATTCTTCATGAAAAAAATCCCTCACTTGTTTGTTCTATTTGTACGCTTTTCTTCTAATTATTTTAACTAAGGATGTTTGCACATCCTTAATCACTCCTTCTAACCGTCTCAGCCTCCATCGTCCTGTTCGCCAGCTTCCTTCTAATTTTCTTTTATTCAACTTTCATTGAAAGTTCATCCTCCATGTTTGCGAGATATCCAGTCCAGCGTATAATTCCCAGCTTTATAACTCATACCAAATCTGGCTCCTTATAAAGGCTTTTTATTTCCTGGCCCAACCTCCTTGTCCTAGATATTCTCCTCTTTAACTGCTCCTTAAATCCTCCAAAGACCAACAAGTTTTCTTCATTTTTTTTTTTTTTTTGGAGGGGGTGCGAAATTCCGAGCCATACTTCACGACTGGGCGGGTTAGAGTCTAATACAGAGAGAGTGACCTTCGTGCTTCTGAATATTAGGTTTTCTCTTCAGGTGTCATTACACATCAAAGTAGACGCTTATTGGCGAGAAAGATCCGCTTGTCATTTCTGACGATATCTATGTTATTCTCACTGAATTGCGATTCCAAGTATTCGAAGCTATTTATATTTCCAAATTTTGTAAGTGCCCAAAGTGATCTCTGAGAAGTAGCCACCTTCCGTGCACATATATTTTATCTTGAATTGGTTTATCATTAAGTCCATCTTTTCAGCTGCGGCATTTAGTCTTATGAGATTTTCTTCTAGACGCTCTCCGGGTTTTAGCAAGATTATCTGTATCATTATTTGCACCAATCCTTTAAAGATTGTGCCAGATTGTGTTAGTCTGGATTTCCACATCTTGCACCACTTTTTTCTGGATCTATATTAAAAAGAAGGACCATTCTTCTCACATTCAGTCTTTTTTAGCTGGATGTCAGTGCTTTCATGCAGTCTGTAACCAACCGCATTTACTACCGTATATAATACATGGGTCTTCACTGCTTCTATACCGTATAGAGAGAGGACAGGCTACATGTTTATTAAATATTACAGATTAAAAGAAAATTTATAATTTAAATTTGTGTGATTTTAATTAGAGGAAAGTTCTGTGAGAGTTTCACATCAGATTATTTATTTTATTAATTATAGGTGTTATATACCTATTTATTTATTTATTTATTTATTTTATATGTTTGTATTTTTGATTGAATTTTTTTTTAAAAAATCCACTTAATTTCATTGCTACAAAAAAGACGATATATACATCGAAACGTTAACAATTTTACTACACAATTTTTTTTTTTTTTTTTAAATTAAAATACCTATTTAAATTTTTGACAGAACCTCAACGTATTTAAAGATATTTTTTAATTAAGTTTAATAATATTTCATGTACCTATTTTGAAATTTTATAAAATAATTGCAAAATTTTATTTGTCGGTGAGCAAGCTTTGGATATAATCGCCAGAACCGTTCTGAAAGATTGTTTTTTTTTTTTTTATATATTAACTATCTACAGATTCTCATTTTGAAATTAGGTGACCTTTGTTTTTTAGATCTCTTTCTGAAAATGGGAATTTTTACGGGGAATTCCAAATTAAAATTAATAAATTTATAAATAAGAAATAGAAGATTAATTAATTAAGTGACGACCGAAACTATAAAGATGAAAATTTAAATTATTTTGATCATATGTAAATTTTTTTCGACTAATATATTAAATTTTGATATATTATTGATACGATGGAGGAGAGAGCCTATTGCTAACAATCCTTATATAAATTCACTCTCATAACTCCCTGGCTGTTAAAATAATGCTGTCTATAGTCTGAAAGTGACCTGGCAGAGAAGAGATTTACAACCATTAGATTAATGGGCTCTATTGTAATAGATGTGCAGCCTACTTAATAAGGCGAACAATAATAGCGTTAACTTGAATGTGAAATAAGTTCTTTGTGAAATTTTGAAAGGGAAGAAATTTTGCTATGTGTGAAAATTTGTGATGTAATACTCACACGATATTCTCTTACTAAGAATTTCACAATTGTACTTAATAATATTTTTTTTACTACTTAGCAAGAGGAAGTATTGGCTGAAATCTCAAATAAAATACCCTTCTTCCCTTGTATGGCAAAAATACAAGCATTATTGTCATACATTGTATTCAGTTCCACTTTAAGTTCTGCGTACTTAATTTGTGTAAAATATCTTGAGGCATAAAATGGTCCGTAAATACTTTTTCCGGACCAATAAAGAATAGGAAAAAAATAGTCATTTCTTCTTTTTTTTAGACACTTACTTCTTCAGTAGCTAGAGTGCGTCGCTGTAATTCCACCTCAGATCTTATTAAATGGTAAAAACATGGTTCTTGCTTGAAATTAAACTGCTTTGAATAGTGGCCCATTGTGCTTGAGAAGACCGAACGTGTAAAATACTTCTTGCAAAAGACGTATCATTTTTGTAAATAAATTAAATTAAATGGACTCTTTCAAAATGGCCCTCTTTTTCAAATTCCCCCAACAGGGCGCTTATCCTTTAATCTTCATCTGATCTGTCAATCTTAAAATTCATTTGAGATTTCTTATATCGCTCAAGCTGTTCACTTATCTCTGAAATTATTGTATATTATATGTTTGTCATTTTAATATTAATGAAATAATAAACGAATTTCATTCCAATGATTTTAATTTGAAACAATATTACTTCACAATATTGATATCATATCTTCAACTATTCCAATATTGATTACCATATCTTTAATTTTGCCAACACAAAAATACTCACAAAGTAAACTAACAAGAAAAAAAAGAAATATATTAGAAATGAAAAATATATTTTCAAAACGATACGAATAATCTCTTCGTCCTTTAAAGTGGCCTTTTTATAACATGACATTCTGGAATTCTCGTTAAGCCTACCAAGACTATATACATGTAAGTTTGTTAATTATTATTATTGTTTTTTATGCAATTCTATTAATGCAATGTTGTCTGGGACTGTATTTTAGATTAAAGCCTTAATAAAGAAAGGAAACTCTGTCGAAACGTTGGCATAATGGAATGTTTATTTCTTGACCCATTCTTACTAAAATAATAATTCATAACATCGTTGAACAATGGTCTTTTCAATCAAACGAGAAATGGTCCACATCAATAGAAATAGAACAGATATTGCTGACCTTAATGCCATATATACGATTTTATTGACATCGCTTCTTTTCCAATACTGCTAAAGTAAGTAATATAACCTATCATTATAATCTAACCTGCTCTGTTGTTCTAATCTAATTGTGTAATCTTCAAAATGACCTGGTTTCCAGATCGAAAGCTCGATATTGTATAATAAAATGTTTTATACATATTATATATGAGGATTATTTGTCATTTAATTTTAATCATCATATTTTGTACAAGTTTTTGTCTAATAACAAAACAAAGTTGCAGTACTTACGGTTTGTTCCCATGTAAATATGCTTTAAAGAAATAAATAAATACATAAAGGGTATTATTATTATTTAGCAAATTCGTAAAAGGAAAAGAGTTTATATATCAAGATCTATAAATTATATATTGTACGTACATTAATGTAAAATATGATTCATTAAGAGTATGCTGATTGATGACAAACAATGTGTTATGTTTTAATTTATAGTAACCTATAGGAAATAAATAGTTAAGTAATCTATAAAAAAGTCTAAATCCATTAAACTAGTCTTCATAAAATGTTATTATAACTTTTATTTGAACCACTTTTTCAAATATTACAAACTGTTTTCTCTTTTTGTTAGTGTTAATGGAAATATTACGATTGTATAATTTTTTTGAAAATTGCGTTTTTTTAGAAATTGATCAATATATATGTGTGTGTGTGTGTTGTATGTTTTTGTGGATGTTAATGTGTATTTATTTATTTTTTTTTTTGTTCAAAAAAACTATTTACTTGTACAAATAGGAACAAATATCCCAAAAATAAAAAATTGCGGGAAAGAATTTCAAAAACTTCAATTCTAAATCGTTTCAAATACGAAGGTTTCGATTTAAAACCAAATCAAATGGCAGTGTGTCATTATTCTTCTATTTTTTTCATAGAAGTGAAAAAAATTTAATTTTTATTTTATTTTTTTTTTTGCGATTTTCTTAAAAATAAATCCAAGGATTTTTCTTCAAACTTTACCGACTTTACATATGTATATTATAGTCGCGAATAATCCTATTACGTAATCATATACATATGTATTTATATGTTTATGTTACATGGCACTGTAGGTGTCATAGGCTTTAATGGCATGGGTGACTGAAGAAATTAATGAAACACTTATTTGTAAAATTAAAACACGTTTTTTATAATTTAACTGAGTTACTACTACTCGTGTTTAATTGCAAATAAAATAATTAATTTAGATGAATATTAGGAAATGATTCGGGAAGGAGTTGAAAGAAAGTGAGGTTTAGATGAAAATTATTAAGAAACCTAAAACTTATATGTGGTTGAATATGTGGATGGGTCCGCAATGCTGGATAACATCTGGTATTTTATACGTCGTAGCATGCATATTTCTTTTATTCCTGACCGGTTTCGGATTATCATCCATCATCAGAGCAAATTCACCAAATCTGTTCACTTCAACTTAATGTTTCTGTTACACTCACACTGGTGGAATTTATATGTTGTCATTAAACACAACACATAGTAACATAACCTTATAACCTCCCGACATATGTACAAGGGCCAAGTGTTTTTGGAATGGATAGTATTCGTCCATTAGAAAAGGGAGGGGCACGCA
This sequence comes from Triatoma infestans, assembly GCA_011037195.1. Taxonomy (NCBI): domain Eukaryota; kingdom Metazoa; phylum Arthropoda; class Insecta; order Hemiptera; family Reduviidae; genus Triatoma; species Triatoma infestans. The sequence goes on from JAAEAF010008399.1 coordinate 12,855, forward strand.
GTTCAGCGTCTATGACTGCGGTTCAGCGTGAATTCCGCCGTAGATTCAATATTAATCGAAATGACTCTGATCCCATACGTGACACAATTTTACGTATGGTTAACAATCTTCGAACACGAGGTTCAATAATGAAAAATAAACCGCCCGGTCCCCAACAAACTGTGCGTACTTCAGTGAACAATAAAATTTGTTTTAAGCATAATTTAACGATTTTATAATCATTTCAAAAATATTTGGTTCTCATGTCCACGGCTCCATGATAGCAACTGAAAGTGACATGCTATGAGTCAAGGAACGGAATGTAACCTGCCGCGCGCACCTCCATTTTCTAATGGACGTGTACTATCCATTCCAAAAACACTTAGTTCCCATGCCGCACCTTGTACAACCAACAAGTGTGAGTGTAACAGAAACGTTAAGTTGAAGTGAACTTTCTACACGAACATGGTAAATATGCTCTGACGATGGATGAAAATCCGTAACTGGTCAGGAACAATATAATTATGCATGCTACGACGGATAAAATACCAGATCCTGTAATATTCTATCCATTACTGACTAAAGGTAAGCTTGGGTCATTGTTGCTGTTGTTTTCGGATTCATAGTTGTTGGTGATCCAATCCAAATCATCAGAGCTAATTCACCAAGTTCCTGTAGAAAGTTCACTTCAACGTAATGTCTCTGTTACACTCACACCTGTTGGTTTGTTGGTTGTATATATGTGCGGGAGGTTATGATATATATGATATAACCTTCCGCACATATATGCGTACCAACAAACAAGTGTGAGTGTAACAGAAACATTACGGTGAAGTGAACTTTCTACACGAACTTAGTGAATTTGCTCTGAACGATGGATGAAAATCCGAAGCCGTTCAGAAACACTATAAATATACATGCTACGACGGATAAAATACCAGATAATATCTAATTATTTATGAGTGAATATTAGTGTGCTTGTTTTTATAAGTTCTAATCGTTTGGTCAAAATATGAGAGTCAAGTTTTTGCAGAGAAATTGGCTTCTACTTCTAAGTTTCTGTCACATAATACACTGATTGATTGATGAAGAAAATTATATATACTAGTATGTATGTGCAATTATATCATTATAATTTTGAAATAAAATATTGGTGGATTATAAATTAACAATATTTTTAAAAGTTATTGAAATAATTCTTTTAAATAAAGAATGTTTGAAGAATGCATTGCTACGACGGATAAAACTTTATAACATTTCAAATATTAGAGAAAAAATAACAGAGAAAGGCGACCTATTTTTTAACGTGTCTCTTCACGTGGCATTTGTGGTGGAAAAAGACATGAGAAGTGCAGTCTCCAGAGAGTCTCCAGGAAATGTCAGTATACCGGCAATTGTAGCAGCTCGTGAAAATGAAAAAAAAGAAGATGTAATTGGCTTGCGTCTAACGGGAATAAAGAATAAGCAAACAGTTTGAAAAGAAACCAATTATTTTAAAAGGGAATAACAATATCTTTAGCGAAAAAAAAAACTGAATAGCAATTGATGAAGAAATGTAAATGATTGTCATTTAATAATTAATTTATTGCGAAAAAGCAATATTGTCATATATATTATAATAGTAAAATGTAATAGACTTTTTTTTACAAATAAAAGACAAGAAGTGGGAGTTGTGTTGAATTTTTTAATTGCATAACTCAAAGGTATTGTAAAGCTGAATACTGCCCCTATTGTAGTAAAATTATTGTTTCTTTTTTTAAATTAATCAAAAGCACTAGCGGAAAAAAAAAGAACATTTAGAACAATAAACAATAATTATATCAGACAATAAAGAGACAATAACTGACGATTCGGACAGATAATACGTATAAAATAATTCCAATTTCACATTGAATATCTCAGCCAACATTATTATTATTATGAATGATAAAAATAGTCTATAAAAATGAATTTTATTGTTAGATAAAAGATATTAATTACTATGAGTACGGTTTTACATTATTCACAAGAAAAGAATTAAAATGATTAATATAACCAGTAAAGCATTAAAAACAATACGACTTCCGGTTTATAGTGAATCAGTTCAGCCAATTGCAATAAATTGAAATTCTAATAATTATAAAAAGAACGCACCCATATGAATGTTTTCATTTCAGATCCGCCCAACATAAATTTGGACAATTTAAAATCATAAAAATATATGAGAGAATTCTCAAGAGGAGAATAGAAGCTGAAATGGTGAAATCATCTCCACAAGGAGAAAGCAGATTTCAGAGCAAGAAGATCGGGAAACAAACATTTTCTCGTTCTCTGTAAACTTTGGATGTTCGAAAATTGTAGGAAATCTTCAAGGCATCGTGATTTTTATTAATTTCAAAAATATAATAATTATCTGTAAAAAGGACGACGGGATTTTGTGGGAGAAATGTGGAAACAGTGGGATATTTGAGTTGGACTGACTATCCCATTAAAATCGAGACGCCTAGACACTTTAATCTCTGATCTTTCTAAATAATCATCGATTTTTCCGAATAAAAGGGTTATATATGTTGTCATTCGATAATATCGCACCTGCATATAATACCTCTTTTGGAATTTCAGTAGGAGATTTTATAATCCTCAATGGCTATTAAAAGGTAAGGTTAGAGTCGCAACCAAGAAGGCCATTAAATCAATTTTTCTAGGATTTTTAAGAAATGTTCTGATTAAATATATATAATTATACTATACATTCCTATGGCGCAACAGCTCATGCAGGACCCAGGCTAGTCAGACGCCGGTATCGCCATTTACAAAGGTACTGGCCTTCGCTACCTAGGTTTGCTACTAATTGTAGTTCCCCACTTTTTCTCACGATGCTGGGTTCACCAACACCATTTCTACCCTAGATTAGATTAGATTCTAAGGAGGGATTGGCTCTTCAGCCTGCGCCACCGCGACACCCCATGGATCTATTGTGACACCCCCCAAGTTGGAGGCCCTTCCCCGGTCCTGTCCTTTATCGGACTGTGGATTTGGGAGGGCCTCCGGGCGGTCAATTAGGGCACCTGCCATCAGAGAACCCTCTCGAGTCCTGCTTGCCTTAGTAGACTTAATAGGTCCGAGAGGAGGCCCCGGCTGAGGTTTGATGGCACCAGCTTCTATTTTCCAAAGAGGCGGTACCTTAGCTCGGTGCCATACCAGTCCCTCGCACTGGCATACCACGTGCAGAGCCGTTTCCTCTTCTTCCTGGCAAAACCTACACAGGCTATCCGTTGCTAGGCCCATGCGATGCATGTGCTTGTTAAGTATACAATGGCCAGCGAGAGCGCCAACTGCTATCCTTATGGCCACCCGGCCTAATTGGAGTAATTCCGCAGTTAGCTTGGGCGAGCGGCTATGAATAAACGCTTTCGCCTGCCTTTGGCCTGGGGTTTTGACCCACCATTTCCTTGGGTCTCCTAAGGCATCTTGAGATAAGTAAGCTTGAACCCTCCCAGGCCAGGCGGTCTGCCGCTTCATTGCCTCTATAACCCGAATGCCCAGGTACCCAAACCAGTGTAATGTAATGGTGTATGATGTGTATTTGTAGTAGCACGAGCAGTGTTGTAGAAAAAGGGCTTGTAAGTATGTAAGTTTAAAAGAGAATGAAGTATTAAGAAATAATCAAGAGAGTACCACTGGTTTTAAAATTAATATATTATTTTCTAAACAAATTTAAGCACATTACAATATCACAATTATAAATTAGAAGTATATCTAGAATAAAGGCAAATATCTATCATTGGCACTGAGCGATTCCTGAAGTGTTCTGGCTTTGGAAGCAGAATTGCGACTGTATTGTTTGAAGGCAGAAGTCTGACTGTTTCTTTGTTGGAAGGTAGAGTACAGCCTGTTCGAAGGAATGCTCTCTAACAAAGCAGTTGGCCAAGTCGCATTGTATTAAATTTTGTGCCTTTGTTTCCCTACTAGCAATGACCCCAATTTACAGTACCTGACTCTAAAATACACTCTTTTTGAAGGTAAATTTACTATTTAATATATTTTACAAAACTATTTATTTTCATTGCTTTCTTCCATTGATTTAGGATGAATTTTTAATTAATATTTAGTATACTTTTAATGAATAAATTATATATTTTTTTTGCAGATTTAATGTTTGATATTTTTGATGTTTAATTATGATATTTATGATATGTATTATTTTTGTTCAGTTCGCCTTAAAAGAAAACTGCGTTACTTCTATTTATTTATGTTCAATCGATCTTTTAATCCTATTAATCTAACATTTTTCTAATATTTAATTGTTTTCTCAATGTATGTTGAAGGTACCTAGAAAGCACAGCATACCTGAATAGCTCTTGGAATACGACGGCCCAAATATGTATACATGCCCCACAAAGTAGCTACTTCAATAAGTTAATATTTACTTCAATTGTAACATATGTCTTAGTTAAGACTTTTAACTATAAGAATTTTCTATAAAATTAAGTGTTCAACAATATTTTAATGTTAGATTTAACAATTTAAAAATTTTAAATTTCTCTTTTCCAGAATCAAACTTCTTCACAGCTACATCATTGCATGTATATGCATGAATTGCATGTCTATGAATGTGTGCATGAAAATTGCATGTTAGCTATGTATTTATGTATATAAATTAATTAATTTTGTTTATGATAAAAAAAGAAAATAATGTAGTGGAAGAAAGCAATGAAAATAAATAGTTTTGTAAAATATATTAAATAGTAAATTTACCTTCAAAAAGAGTGTATTTTAGAGTCAGGTACTGTAAATTGGGGTCATTGCTAGTAGGGAAACAAAGGCACAAAATTTAATACAATGCGACTTGGCCAACTGCTTTATTAGAAAGCATTCCTTCGAACAGTCTGTACTCTACCTTCCAACAAAGAAGACAGTCAGACTTCTGCCTTCAAACAATACAGTCGCAATTCTGCTTCCAAAGCCAGAACATTACAGGAATCGCTCAGTGCCAATGATAGATATTTACCTTCATTCTAGTTATACTTCTGATTTATAATTGTGATATTGTAATGTGCTTAAATTTGTTTAGAAAATAATATATTAATTTTAAAACCAGTGGTACTCTCTTGATTATTTCTTAATATTCATTCTCTTTTAAAGTTACATACTTACAAGCCCTTTTTCTACTACACCGCTCGTGCTACTACAAATACACATCATACACCATTACATTACACCAGGAAGACCTTATTATGGCTACTAATTTTCCTGAGTGCAATTTGAAATGGCTTCTTAAGAGGTACGTTTAACATCATGGCGCAGCCAGAATCCACTTTAATTCCTAGAAAGTTTTCTCAGATAAAAGTGATAGTAAAGGCTTATATATAGTTAATAAACCGAATTTAAAAAAAAAAAACATAATAAATTTATAAGAACTATTTTAATTTCTATAAATATACTTCTGTTACATAATTAATCCTAAGGAACCGAACTAAATGTAACCTAATTAGTTATTCCCTAAGGGACAGACAATAAAAAAAAAATACAGTCATTAAATTAATAAAAAAGGAAAAAAATAAAAATAAAGGAAAAGGACAAAGATACAAATGAATAATTACGCAAAATGGCCGACAATTTTAGAGAAGCGACTTTACTGTAAAAGAGTAAAACGCGATTTATGCTATTCTAACTAAAGCACTCTTTATTACCTTCTATTTGTTATTGTTTAAATAAGGATAAAGGGTTGGCAGCTTAATAATCTCCATTGTTTAACCTCACCAAAAGTAACCTAATTGTTTGCTTTTATTAAAATAAAGTTGCCGCTAATTTATTTTAGTAACAATTTTTTGTTCTCAATACTTTCTCTTCCATCTTGGAGTAAGAGGAAGTATTGCTATCGTTTCAAATTTTCGGAATTGAGTTTTCCCCGGAAATATATTATGTTTTGAAGCCCCTGAATTTGAAAAAAATGTCTGTGTGTGTGTGTATATATACGAGGTGTGTAAATTAAGTAATGAGACTGATTTTTTATCTCTTTTTTTATTCAAATAAAATTACAATTCAACATTGTCCCCTTCAAAGAGTAACTACCTTGGGAAGCCACACAACGCTGAAGACGATTCTTCCATTCGTCATAGCAGTGCTGGAACTCGGATACTGGAATAGACTTCAGTTGGTCGGTTACGGCTGTTTGAATATTCTCCAATGTTCCAAAATGAGTCCCTTGAGGTGATTTTTCAATTTGGGGAACAAAAAAAAGTCACATGGACTCAAGTCGGGTGAATAAGGAGGCTGAGGAGCCACAGGAATGTTATTACTGGCCAAATACTCATTAATAGAAATCGCGGTGTGACACGGAGCAATGTCGTGATGCAACACCCACTTGTTTTTGATGTTTGGTCTCACACGCATGACTCTTTTTCGAAGTCTCTCAAGAACTTCTCGGTAAAAATGTTGGTTTACCATTTGGCATTGAGGCACAAATTCTTTGTGAACGATTCCTTGGCTATCAAAAAAAGCAAATCAGCATGCATTTGATTTTTGACTTGCTCATTCTTGCTTTTTTGGCCTTGGAGAGGTTGAAGTTTGCCACTGCATGCTCTGACGCTTAGTTTCTGGGTCATACCCAAACACCCAAGACTCTCTCCTATAACATGTTCCAAAAAATTGGGATCGTTTTCAATTGCTCCCAAAAAGTGAAGGCTCCTTGTCTGATGTCTTTTTGCTCTTGTGAAAGTTTTTCGGAACCATTTTTGCACAAATTTTTCTCATCCCCAATTCATTAGTCAAAATTTGATGAACGGTTGTGTGAGTCAAATTCAACTCTTCGCCGATCATTCGGACTGTCAAACAACGATCTGAACGCACGAGATCGCGGATTCTGCCAACATTTTCGTCGGTTCTTGAAGATGAAGGCTTCCGCTGCGAGGCTCGTCTTCAATTGATTCCCTTCCTTCTGCAAACGACTTAAACCACCTAAAAACCTGTGCTCTCGACAAAACATTGTCTCCATAGGCCTGACACAGTTTTTCAAACGTTTCCGTTGCACTGTGCCCAAGTCTGAAGCAAAAACTGATAGCACAACGTTGCTCGTAATTGATGTCACTCATTTTTAAAACGCACTGAAAAAACCTTGCTCACAAAAAAAGTCACTATGGACAGTGCAACAACTCTAGCATTTTCAAATTTGCACTGGACGTGTATCAGATGTTTACTTGCCCTACCACGCATGCGCCGCGTCTCCAGTGTTGCCAGATCGAACACTAGAAAATCAGTCTCATTACGTAATTTACACACCTCGTATGTGTATGGTGTGGTTTGATCAAATATCTCGCCGGACGCTCAAACCTGGTATTTCGTTTAGGTTACTAACATTGCATCTGACACGAAAGTTTTCGTGCAAACTTCATAAACCGGAATCCATAACTATACTGAATAGGTTTTACATGTTTTTGGCGATATTCTCGAACTTGGCTACAACGATTTTCTCTAAACTTTGTATACTACATATACAAATAAATTTCTATCACTTTTATTTGAATCATTTTCGCGAGAAAATCGATTTTTTTGGCGGAAACAATAACGTTAAACTTCCCAATAAAATACCACTTCAACACAATATTATGGTCCTACTACTTATATAAAATATAAACATACATTAAAAGCATTGCTAGAATTTCAAGAAAAGAGGTTAACCCCGAAAGACAGATTAGATTTTTGAGGTTTTAGAGTTTTATCCAAAACCTCTATAACGATTTCCTTTAAACTTGGAATGCTAACTGCACAGATATACATGTATCACTTTTATTTAAAACCTTTGTCCGAGAAAAGAAAAGAAAGGATTTTAGATAGTTCTGCGGAATTTGTAGGGGTAAATTTCAAATCAGAGACATTTTCCGTGGTAGCCTGCTTCATTTTGTGGTCATCGACCGGTTTCGGGCGTTCGCCTATTTTCAGGATGCGTTTTTTCAGACACTGTGACAACACAGAGCATAATTAGTTTGCACACTCAGAGTGTGATCCAGGCAGGAGGAACTGTTGAAGACATAGACGGAAGATTATTGGATAGACCTGTTTGCTTCAGGATATGGCCGCTGCCTGCCAGATTTCCGGTAATTAATAATGACATGATGATGGAGGATCTGTGGAAATCTACACCGATGGTAGCAAGGAAGATGAGCGAGTCGGATGTGCTTTCGTTGTTTACAGATCGGAGCGGCTAGTAGTGGAGGAGAAATTTCGGCTTGCCTCATTCTGTTCAAATAATCAGGCTGAACAGCTGGCTATAGTGAAAGCTCTGGAGTGGCTGCTATCAAACGCTAACGCGAGTGACAAAATTAAAATATTTACAGATAGCCTATCACTTTGGATTCCTTACTGAATGCCGACAATCACTTACCCTTGATCATAATGATTAGAGAGAAAGTTTATGAATTGCACCAACATTGCGTCATTTCGTTTTCATGGGTAAAGGCACATGTTGAAATAATCGGCAACTAAAGAGCAGACATGTTGGCCAAATTGGCTTCAAGAGATAATGAGTTGCCAATCATGTATAATAAGTATCCAAGAGCAATGGTTATACACTGGTTACAACAGCGTGGCTTGGAAGCTTGGCAACAGCTCTGGTGTGAAAACTAACTTTGCTCTGTGCAAGTCTGTGTTGTCACACTGTCTGAAAAAACGCATCCTGAAGATAGGGGGAACGCTGGAAACTGGTCGATGACCACAAAATGAAGCAGGCTACCACGGGAAATGTCTCCGATGCTTTCCAGCTCTGCGGAACCAACCACCACAACAACTAAATTTCAAATCTTAAATGGGGTTGGTGCGCTCTATTGGGCCAGCATATAATCACTTCTCTACCTTTCAAGGTTAATAGGTAGGTACTTATCCCTCTATCACCTCTGTATTTATGGTAGGACAATTATATATAAAATTTGGGTTTAAAGAAAATTTGAATACTGCTCGGGAGTCTTTCTCGATGTGAAGCAAGCCTTCGATAGAATGTGGCACTCCGGGCTCTGGAAGCTCAATAGCCCTTTTATACTTTACCTCATTCTTGAAACATATGAAATGTAATTGGTGTGGATATGTTGTATGTTTGTGGTAGTAGATTGTGGCGTGAGCGGTTTTGTAAAGGGCTTGTGTGTATGTAAGTTTTAAGAGAGAGAAGTATTAGAAATAAGCAAGTAGTCACCACTGCTAACAATAAATATATTCTATTAAAATAATAACTACAAGTTATTGCAAAGGAAGTATAAACTTATTAATATATTGTGGAACTGGCACTGATGCTAAGAGAGCGAAAAACAAGTGTTCTGCTTGAATGTGTACAACGGACTGTCTTGAAAGAATGCCTTCTCTTCATAGTTCAAATCCTCTCCTGTGAAAAGGGGTAGACAATGCTAACCATGTTCATGAACTCTAAAAGACAATGGTGGTCTTCTACTTGAATAGTCCCTTTTGCCAGCGAATGTTACATTTTGTTCAGAATTTTGATAATTTCAAATAAATATATTTTTATATTTCTGACATCCATCACACATACCTCACCGACCGTTACTTCCAAGTAATGGTTGGATCCTCCCCTACTTCTTCCCAGAAGGAGTAGGAAACAGGAGTTCCACAAGGAAACATCCTAGGCCCTATACTGTATTCGGTATACACGGCAGACATCCCAACTAATCCTATACCATCCTTTCCACCTTTCGATACTGCTATACTTTCCTCAAATACTGACCCAGTAATATTCAAAAAATGTAAAATATAAACTCAATGAGAACAAGTGCCACAAAACATTCACCTTACGTACAATAACTTCCCCCTCCCTACAAATTCCTCTGCCAACCTCTAATGTCGTCCGCTACCTTTGGATTGTACATCGATAAAGCCTCACTTGGAACCCTTACACACGACTGAAAAAACAAGAAATGAACACATGATATAGACGAATAAACCAACTCTTAGACAACAGACTAGACTTCTCACTAGAAAACAAACGTCTACTACACACATCACTTATTAAACCAATTTGAATATATGGTCTTGAACTATGGAGTTCCAATCTCCATCGTATCCAATCCTTACAATCCAAAATCCTGCGAACAATAGTCAACGCTCCTTTTTATGTCTCCAATCGAACAATCCATAACGCCCTTAATATCCATTTGCTACCAGAAGTAATCAAATTCAGATTTAAAAAATTGCACAGCACCCTATCTTCACACCCTAAACCTCTAGCTCGTCGCCTTTCATCCCTGATGACCTACCAGATAACCCTCGCTAAACGGCTTAAACGCCAGTGGCCTCGAGACATTCTCTCTAATGCCAGTGAGTGAATTTTTGATTAAAAGTGCTACACTGGGTAGTTTCTCCACTCGGATTTTATTTTATTTTGTCTCTGTTTTCACATTTACTTATGGCACAATAGCGCTGATGTAAATTTCTTAAAAAAAAAAAAAATTCAAATTTTACAAACATAATTATATTAACAAAAGTAAGAGAAAATCGTGTATCACACCAGTTTTTTTTTTCAATTTCTCTTACTCCTTCAAGATTTTTGAAATTGAATGTTCACCGAAAATATAATCGTTTGGGGTCCACCGAATTCGAAAAAAACATTATTGGACAGATAGAATTTAAATATGATGTAAATAAGTAGATGATTAGAATGTTCTTGAGCTTCAAGAGAGTGATACCAAAAACTCGGTCGAGTCTTTATTATTTAAGATGGACTAATTGTTTCAGAAAAGTTTCGTCCAAAATTACTAGACCCTACTAATTTGTAGACTATCAGGGAGTGTTATAAAATCTCGACAGAAATTACCCAAAAGAATCCTATTACAAAATGGCGAAACATTTGTGTATAGCAAACTTGAGACCCGAATTCAACCCGAGAATCAGGATTTTTCCTAGTGTTTTGAATGACGATGGCACGGAAGTCAGAATAACTAAAAAATATGTATGTTATTTTTTTTTTTTTTTAATTTCTAATTTAGATACTGATTTAAAGATAAAATATCTCCTAATATTAGCTTACATATTTTCCAGAAATATGAGGAAGTTTCTTAATTAACTAATAGAACAACAGAGTTTAAAAAAAAAAGTTAAATTGGTTATGTTACATGAATACATTTTCTATTCTAGTATTTTCTAGGGAAGTTAAGTGGAGATAAAAGGAAAATTAACCTATAAAAGATATAATTTAATTACCTTGATTACGGATAATGCTAATCAAGACTGCGTGTTCTAGTTCTAGTGAACATACGCTTGGGTACTGCAGGAGCAAATTCTAATTAGCAATCAGTGAGCCACATTTCCATTTAAATATTAACAACTGTACACCATAATAATTTATTCATAAATATTTGATCATACAATGCAAAATGATATAATAACACTTCAAAACAGCCAACATTTATATAACACTAAGTACCGAAGTTTTATAGTTAACAATTTAATCTCCATAAAATCCAACTCTTCCCATAAATATTGTTGTTACCCATCGTTAATCCAATGTATTTATTAGCATGAATGTATTTATCAGTGTGAATGTATTTATTAGCGTGAATGTATTTATTAGAGTGAATGCATTTATTGGCGAGAATGTTAGAGTGAATGATTAGAATAGGTTGCATCGCGGGGTTGAAAGAAAATTTATAAAAGTATTTCAACCCCATTAGGTTTAGGTTATTGAAAGATAAGTCCATTAAGGGTGTGCAGGAATATTTGTTAAAAGTACTGCACACCAAATTAGCTTATACATTAAATAGCCTCCTTAGGTTTAGTTGTTACTTATATATTGCTTAATAAGTTGATGTAATATGTGTCAATAAATAAATAAAAATAAAATGCTTTTGGTTTTGCATAAATAACGGATTTAGTAGGATAAGGGATGACACAAACAGGGTTCCACACTCCCCCTCGTCAATTAGTTTGATGGTATAAGAGGGGATGTGTGGAAAGAATTGCCTTAATCAAGTGCTCCACCCTACCTTGCTGTGCAAAGTATTGTGGTGGATGCCAATGAGATTAACATGTGCCATCCCAGCTCGTGTGGCCACAGATAGAGAGAGAAATAATGTTCAAGGGGCGCTAATGGCCAAGGCAGTCGATGCGCCCCAAAAAAAAAAAATAGAGTTTATGACATCTTCAAAGCAAGATAGCCTTTTTTTTTTAATTAATTGAAATAAAGTTATTAACATAACCTATTAGAATATTATTGGCAACGCTCCCGTCCATCGGATAAAATTCAGGTAAAATTAGCAGATTGAAGAGTTTAAGTCTTTTGCCTTACCCTACCTATAGGCCTCAATATTGTCTCTCGGATTACGGTCTATTCCAGTCTATGACTCATTTTCTCTAAGCATGGCATCTGAAGACTGTATAAAAGTGCGATCAGGATGCGACGAGTTTTTCTCTTCAAAATCAAAGTAGTGGTATCAAATAGAAAAATGCTTTTAGAAAGGTGAATGAAATTGGTAGAAAATGAAGGTTCTATCTTCAAGTAAATAAATAAAATAAGAAAAAAAAAATCTGGTGTGAAACAGTCACATAACTTTCTCTTACTCCAGTTTTCAAAATTGTGATCGACAAATTTTATATGTAGTATACCAAATTTAATGAAATTTGTCTGTGTCTTTATAGAGAAAATCGCAAAACTGAATAAACTGTTCAGTAAAAACGCACTTCCACACACATTTAACTTCAACACATTTAATTCTAATTAATATTATTTAGATGACAGAATTGTATAATAAAATGAAAGCATTTTAGAGGAAAATCTAATCCCATCCCTCCTCCAAAAGTGCCCTTAAATAAATTTTTCCAGAGAAATGTTTTAAATAAAAGTTGTAGATCTTTATATGTTTACTTGATATACGAAGTTTGAAGAAAATCTTCGGGGCCATTTTTGAGAAAATCGCGAAAAAGGAAAAAAATCACTTAGTAAAATGGTACTTCCGGTTGAGGAATTTTGACACATAACTTACTGTCAGATCCCATGGTGATACTTAAACGAAATATCAAGTTTGAACTTTCTACGATTTTTTGTTTTCGAACTATGCTGTTTACATACATACATACACACATACACACCCATACACATCCACACACAATCACACAAAGACCCTTTGCTAAAAACCACTTTTTTGTACTCACGGGACCTTCAAATCGGATATTTCCGGTGAAAACTCCACATCGAAATTTGACACGATTACAATACTTCTTGTTACTAGGAGTAAGAGAAAGTAATAAAAAGAAAACAGTGAAAGCTTTTCTTTATAAACAACGATATAACATTCTAGAAAATTCGATAAAAGTTCAAATTGTTCTTACTTTTTTGTAGGAAGGTTCTACCACATTCAAAATGGTTCATTTGAATTTTTATCGTCTTCTAGAATATCTAGATAGTTTTTAATTGTCCCAAAACTCTTTATCTTATATGAAAAACCAGGAGTATAACAAATTAAATCTAGTTCAGTTACCAGAGACATTTTCTGTGGTAGCCTCCTTCATTTTCTGTCTTCGACCGGTTTTGGGCGTTCGCCCATCTTCAGTATGCGTTTTGACAGACAGTGTGATAACTCAGACTTGCACAGAGCAAATTCAGTTTATACACTCCTCATTGGAGTGTAAATAACTTCAGTTTATACACAGAATCTTCAGGTACCATGTTTGTGTCAAGTTAAAAAAAAATCGTCGGAGACAACGATTTTGTCTCCAACGATTTATGTACTGATACTTAGTGATTCATAAAGTGAATGTGATAATTGAATTCCGTATTATTTTTCGCTTTTTATGATACAGTGAAAAAACGTTTAACATGAAACTGAGGGGACCGAAATATTTTTTCGTGTTAAACGATAAAATAACGGTAAAATATAAACGATAAAAACGGTAAAAAACGATAAAATAATACCTAGAGTGACATAGGAGTGTATAAACTGAATTTGCTCTGTGCAAATCTGTGTTATCACACTGTCTGACAAAACGCATCTTGAATATGGGCGAACGCCCGAAACCGGTCGATGACCACAAAATGAAGCAGGGCTACCACGGAAAATGTCTCTGATGCTTTCCAGCTCTGCGGAACCAACCACCACAACAACTAGTTCAGTTAAATTTAAAAGTAAAATTAAAATCTTCAATTTGGTACAATTGCGGAACAAAATACAGTGAAAAACGTTTAACACGAAAACGCTTAACATGAAAAATCGGTTAACACGAAATCATGTTGCGGTCCCGACAAAATACTATGTAATTTCATACATTTTTTTTTCTTTTAAGACGAAAAAATTTCACTTCCCGGACGAACAAAATTTACCTGTTTTCTGTAAACACATCGCCACGCGATTTTTTTTTCGTTAGACGGAACAAAATAAACAATGGCTGCCACTGTTGGTAGATATCCGCTTGTCTTTAAGTAGGTGAATGCACCACCATTGTCAAAACATTTCTCGTTAGTTTTTGAATTTTGTGCTGAAATCAGCGAATTTTTTTTTTTTTTTTAGTTGCTTTAATACATGAACTGATTTTTTTACGTGTACAATGGCAGAGAAATCAGGACGAAAAATCACAATTCAATTATCACATTCACTTTATGAATCACTAAGTATCAGTACATGAATCGTTGGAGACAAAATACTTGTCTCCGATGTTTGTTTTTTTAACTTGATAAACTAACACATATCATTTGGGTTTATAAAAATATTTTCTGGAATTATTGATTATTGTGGGTTCTGGATTGGTTGAGTAGTTAGGCTTAACTTTTGAAATTGACAATTAAAAGGTCTCTGCCCACTATACCATACCATACTAGGACCGGAACCGTATCGTCACATGCAAATTAATATTCTTTGTATTGATATTATCAAACATTATTATTTATTATTCATTATT
>JAAEAF010008400.1:0-14418 GCA_011037195.1 Triatoma infestans
TGTCTGTATGTATGTGAACAGCATAGCTCAAAAACGAAAAATCGTAGAAAGTTCAAACTTGATATTACGTTTAGGTGTCACCATGGGATCTGACGGTGCGTTATGTGTCAATATTCCTCAACCGGAAGTACCACTTTACTAGTTGTTTTTTTTTTACGTTTTTGCCATTTTTCTCAAAAATGGCTCCGAAGATTTTCTTTAAACTTGCTATATCAACTACACATACAAAGAGCTACAACTTTTATTTGAAACATTTCTCCAGGAAAATTCATTTAGGGCACTTCTGGGGGAGGGGTGGGGTTAGGTTTTCTTAACTGCTGTTTCAGTATATTAGACAATTCTGTCATCTAAATAATGTTAATTAGAATTAAATATGTTGTTGAAATTCCGAGTTTGAAAAAAAATAGATAACCGGAAGTGCGTTTTTACTGAAATATAATTTTCAGTTTTCTGGTAGTTTCTCGAAAATGGCTCCAACGATTTTCTTTAAACCAGCGTTGTTAACTATACATATAAAGAGCTACAACTTTTATTTGAAACTTTTCCCCTGATAAATTCATTTAAGGGGACTTTTGGGGGAGGGGGGTTATGTTTTTCTTTAAAATGCTATCACAGTTGATTATACAATTCTGTCATCCAAATTGAAATAACTAGAAATTAATATATGACCCAAATTCCGAGTTTCACGGAAATTAGTAAACCGGACAGTTTTACTGGACAGTGTTTTCACTTTTCGACGAATTTCATTAAATTTGGTACACTAACTATAAAATTTGTCAATTATAATTTTGAGTACTGGAGTAAGAGAAAGTTGTGTGAGTGTTTCACACCAGATTTTTTTTTTATAATTCGATCACAAATGTTATTTTGTTTTTCCAAAAATCAACATGACTGTTAGGAATTGAAATTCTAAAAATTTCAAGGATTATGGGGCGTTACAAATTTACAATAAAAATCAGCTATTAATTTGGACAATGCTACTAATTTGAACAAAACTGATTCGAGATAAAAAAGATTCGAGTTTTAAAAAAAAGAAGGAGACAGTCAGGATAGTGAAAAACTAGAGCTTAGATAATTCGAGCTCTGATAATCCGAGTTCAGCGTCTAAAACATATTTTGATTCTATCAGCACTTTAAAATTCAAGTTATTCGAATTATTGTGAGTTGGATCAAGTATAGTCCCAGATCAGCATCAAAAGCACGTAAAGTCAATTTGGGTGTGGTAGCTTTGCTTCCTTGGATGAAGTTAAGATAATTAATTATCTTCTTTTTTTTTTTTTGTTTTGTTTTGGCATTAGCATACAGTCATTCAGCCAGCCTCCACTTCGATTGCTACGATTCCAAGTGTTACATTGCGCACCTATACATAACTTTACATTCGCAGACAGACTCTAAATTCATTCGTTCACTCCTTCCACACACTCAATTATATTTTAACTTAAAAATAACGTAACTTAATTAACTTAACTTAAATTCACTCAATTTAAACTATGGGATGCGCTAATTTATATTCCGCTATCCCGTCAATTCAGCCTAATCTAAAATTCACATTCACCGCCAATAAATACTTTCACCCCAATAAATACATCCACTCCTTTATAAACTCTACGTATACATATTTACCATTCATACTTCCTAATAAATTCAAATAATGCCTGTAGCATTGGAAAATACTGTTGGAAAATAAAATATCCTCATATCGGAAGTGAGCAAATTTCGCAACTCATATCGCAACGGGGAAAGGGGCAAGGGGCGCTTTTATATTTGTGACATCCATCGTTATGTGTTTGAAATTTTCTTCTATTTTACATATCGTGAACACCGGAATTGGTCTTTGGGCTCTTTTCTAAAACATGAAATCAAACATAAAGTTTAAAATATATAAAAATTCTAGCCATTCGGTGTTGACAAGGAGCCCATTGATTAAGCATATCCAGATCTAATTGTTCAAAGTTTCTTAGGAGAATCTCTAGAGCCAGCAAAAATCTAAGAATTATCTTTGAATTCAAGCACACATGGGAATCATTTTGGTCACACGTGGATGGATTAATAGAAGAAAATAGAAGGATCTTCTTCTTGGCTTTTAAGTTATGCATGAGTGGCAATAAATAGAGAAACTGGACAAGATTCTAGGTACAGAAGAAGCGTCCCTGTAATGATGCTTTCGTCCAAAAGAGAAGGCAACAAGATCTTTTATTTCATGACACTGAAGAAGAGGGGAATGAAAGATACTGAATCCGAAATGGAGGGAAGGTAAATTTTTTTTTAATAAACGAAACAATGAACCTTTTTAAAGAGATGTTTTTGTAATATTTTTTCTTTTAATGGTAATAAAAAAATTTTTTTCTGGTAAGGGCAATAAAAAAACTGAAGAATCTGAGGTTTTGGGGACTGAAGTTATTTGCAGGGAATTTCCATGAAAATGGAGAGGAAACAGAAACAACTTCGCGAACTACAGAGGAAATCGTGAAATTGGAAATATCACCCCACCGTCAAGTTAGGAAGGCTTAACTTAGAAAACCCTGGATGATTTTTCTTTTATCTTCCGAAGGATAGTGTAGTTTACAAAGTGGTCAATCTTATATAGACCAAAACACAGTCAGCAAATAAAAGAAAAAAAAATAACCAAATCTAAACATTGGAGATGGTTTTCGTAGTTTTGGAAAAAACATACGACAGCATCCCGAAAAACCTATAATGCTGGAAGCTGAAATTAAATTGCCTAAGACTACGGTGATTCAAAGATTTTATGAATGAAACAAATGCTCAGTTAAAGTGGAATCACAAGCTTTCAATACTTCCCAAGTGTTAAATGCAAGGCTGTTGCATGTCTTCCACTTTATTTAAAATATACCTTAGGACAGCTTAAAAGCTTAAAAGAGGAGAAAATTTCCATCAAATGACTTTAAAAGAGAGAACTTTTGTATGAATAACGTACTACTTGGTGCACAATGGGCCCTTTCGTGGTCTAAGTGCCGATCCTCTTCGGAGGACCCGGGTTCTAGATTAGAAACTACTCCTATTTGCGGACGATTAGGTAGTATTGACGCAGGATAAGCGGCTGCGGATTACGTGTTGAAGACACTAAGTGAATAATACCAGGTCCTATAAAAATGTAACTAAGCCCAGGACAAGGTAGAGGTACTGGGTACCTTTTAAGTACTGGATTAACTAAAGATGACCAGTAGTTTTAAATATCTGAAATCCATTTTCGAGAATGGAGATGGTTCAAGACTAGAGGTTGACTAGAGGTCAAAAGAATAAGGGAAAGTAAAAGAGTTATAGGATTGCTAAATATTACTCTGGAATAGAAATATTCTATGAGCACTAAACGTCTTATATATTATGTGGGAGACTAACCGTCCAGTCAAGCAGCTGGGTGCAGCAGTATATAAAAATAATAAGGGCTGTGTATGTTGATAAGGGCTGCGTATAATTAATAAGATTATCGTATGGTTTTTTTGAATTATAAAAAAGTATGTGTGTCTCATTGTATTTAATATAGTTTACTAGTGGTGCTAATACATGTAACCGGGTGAATTGAAATATAAGTTGAATATTATTTTGAGTTGTTCAATTTAACTATTGGTTATTATAGTTGACGGGTATTATTTTGAACTATTAAATTATTATTTATAGCTAACGGTCTTTCACTATATGCATTGTTCCCAAATCCCACATATATAGCACCGTTTTCTAAAGCACATAACGATGTAAGATGCAGAAGCCTGGACCCTTAATAAAAATGAAAGAAGAAGACTGTTATACACCGAAATAAACTATTGGAAAAAATCGACCGGGCAGACAAAAAAAGATAAGTAAGGAAAGTGGATATGAGATAAGAGCAAAAGTAAGCAGCAAGTGTGTTTCAAGCAATAGAAGTGAAGCAACTGAATTGGTTTGGACACTTACCAATGGATGAAAACAGAATACCGAAGGCCTAGCACCAGGTGGATGGAAGGAGTTAGGGAATCCACACGCATACGGACTCACAGAATCGGATACTGGGAATAGAAACAAATGGAGAAGTCACCTTGCGTCGAGGATATCAATAGATATCATAGAAAATCAACATCAAAAAAAAAGATTCCATGGATGGGGAAGTATGCTCAAGATTATTTTAATATGAACATTTTAATATATTTACAAAATAAAGCTTATTTTATTTTTTAATTTAATAGCGGATAAGTGGATGTTACAAAAATAAAATTTCACCTTCAAAATTTACTTTTTATTATAATTTAAAAAAAAAATTACTAACCACATAAATGAAGCTTTAATAGAAAACATGTTGGCGTTAACATCTTTGTTGTTTATGACATGAAGAAATTAATTAAATCATTATAACTGTCCATTACACGTGCATGTTTAACATTAACTCCACCACTGTTTAGAACGTGTTAATAAATGTTAATTAAATTGTTAGAAATGTCAGGTAATACAATTGTAGTTAGAAGGATTTCTGGTGCAAAATGCATATAAATTGCTCTCTCTTTACATTTAAAATAATTGTTACGGAATTTTGGCACCGCGAATAAGTGAATAGTTAGGCGCGGACCGCCAAGCTGAGGTGCATTGCGTGGTATTGTGATCGTTCCTATAATGACTTTTAATTTATTGATTTGTCTGTATCGCCTTAAAATAGGGATTACTTTACTTCATTGTAGAATGTTGAAAGGGATTATTGCATTAAGTCCTGAAAGATCTATGTGCCCCCAAGAGCCTTCTCAGTGTACGGCTGGCCTGCAAGCAGTGTTTTCTAGTTGCAGACAACACTGCCCATCACCGGATAGTGAGTTGTAGAGTCTCCTAGGAAGGGCAGCATGCTGGATTCGAAGCCGGGATCTCCGCGTTGCTAGTCCAGCGCGCTACCACTGAGCTAATCCCTTCCTTCTCCCTTGGCTTACGCCAATTAACTAAGGACAGAGACCCTATTTTATGGACTGTGTGTGTCCTGAGTGTACGAGTATATGGTTCAAGTGTTTTGTGTACTGTACTGACGAAGTGCAAAGAGTAGTGAGCTATGGTAACCCGTGGGGTCGCTACTCCCCAAGTAACTGCTTGCAACAGATATCCCTAGAAGGCTTACTTTATTTTTTACATTATCACTCTTTACGTTAGATGTGCATAAATCCAAAATTTACTGATCTAATTTACAAGTTGGCTTAAATATAAAGTAATTGATAACTTCCTCAAAAAAAAATAAAGCTCGAATGCTATTATACACCGGTTTAGGAAATTCACCGTTGAGAGCTTCATGTTGAAGGCGCTAGCCAGTCCACTTCTAAAGTGCACTATAATGGAATCGTTTGTTGTGATTCCTGATGTAGTAGATGTCTTGAAGAGGGCGGAAGTTAGTTGAGAGATTTTGGAAGTTAGTGCATCGAATTATTAATGCGGATTTTATAAAAATAAACTGTATTTTAACAATAATTTTAACGTATAAATGGTAACTAATAACTAGCAAAATACTTAGGAATAAATAGAAGATAAATAAGTAATAAATTAGAATGATAAAATAAACGAACTAAGATGCACTACTAAAAGATAATAAGTTTAAATGAAACTGTGTATAGTCGCGTAAACTGCTGCTCGTGTATATGGACGTGCTCGTATCGTCGTATAAGATATAATGATGCTCTCGTTGTATATGATAGAGTTTATATATCGGTGTTGGCCACACTCACACCAAGACATCTGTCCTAGTGTGCGACCTTCGTAGTTTGCTGACCTTATTTAGGTCAGTGGCCAACCTTATCGGTGCTTGCTTTGATGTAAAGTATTGAAAAGGGCTTTGTTGTTTGTTTGGCCGGCATTGTCTTGAAGACGGCGGCCTGCTAGGTCGCTGGTTATAAATTGCTCTTTTATTACTGCCATCCTTTGTTAAGATAGCAGCTGGCTGGAACCACTTTGACATTGGTATGACTTTCCATGTCATTACAGCACCTCAAAGCAGCATTATTCCCTGTTACTCGCTCATTAAAAGTGAATGAAGAATGAGCTACAACCTTCAAGTTTAACGCTCCCACCAAAAGCCTCCTAAAAACGCATCTTAAGCGTTATCGATTGCGTAATAATATTGAATGGGTGTAGGTTAGATGAAAGATTGCACAATATTATTGAGTGGATCAAAAACTTTTGAAATAAATGGCGCAATATGAGAACATTGTGTCGTCTGTGGACTTTATTGTGCAATATCGCACAGGTATGTTAACGTCTTGATTGTTCAACATTTGAACCAGACTAGCAACTGCGCAATTTTATCGAGCAGACTACGGAGAACTACAATTAAACTTTACCGTATTGTTCAATCTTGTTGTACCGTCAAGGGCGGCTTTAATCGGCAGTTTCAAAGCTTAGTTTAATCTAAATTCAACATCAAGAGTTTAAAATTATATAAAATAACCAATCAAGAAGTCAGGAATCGATCTGCTAATGACATTCGAGACCCTACTAATAATTATCGAGGAGTCTATCACTACTGTCCAAGAGTTTTAACGAGTCAATACTTTCAATTGTCTTCACTCAGCTCTCTGTCTAGAACTTTCTTCATAGACCAGAGAGTTTTCTATAAGCTAGCCCAACTAGCTAAGTTCAGCTGGATTCTTCGTTGGGGAATTCCATACTTCTTTACACTATTTCTCCTAACTAGTTTGTTAAAATGGAATGTTATGAAAGAATAGTGGCAATATGTGTGTTACTTCAATACCATTGGCTGCCATATTTGCCACCATACTATTATGCAATAACATAGAACACATGTAGAAATGTATTGTAATTCTTGTGGTTCTTACTTTCTCTTACTCTAATAAAGAGGAAACACCTATTGTAATCGTGTTAAATTTTCGATATCGAGTTTTCACCGGAAATACGCATTTTGAAGTCCCCTGAGTCTCTGTGTGTGTTTGTGTGTGTATGGGCATGTATGTATGTATGTGAACAGCTCAGCTCAAAAACGAAAAACCGCAGTAGATTGTAGACTGTTGCAGGCGATTAATGCACTGCGACCTGAAAGATCTATTGTGCCACTGGAGCCTTCTCAGTACACTGCCAGCCTCCAAGCAGTGTTCTCTAGCTACAGATAACACTGCCCATCACCGGACAGAGAGTTGTAGAGGCGGAAGAGAAAATCTCAGGGCAGTTCCTGGATTCGAAATAAGGGGCCTCCGGGTTGCTAGTCCAGCGCGCTACCACTGAGCTAATCCCTTCCTTTTCCCTTGGCTTTCGCCAATTAACTAGGAATGGAGACCTTAGTTTCTGTACTGTGTTTGTCCCTGTCTTAAAGTGTAGAGTGTATGTAGTTTAAGTGTATTGTATACGGTTCTGACGAAGTGCATGGAGTACTGAGCTGTGGTAACCCGTGGGGTCGCCACTCCCCAAGTAACTGCATGCAACAGATACCTCTTGCGGGCAAAAAAAAAACACAGAATGTTCAAACTTGATATTCCGTTTAGGTATCAAATGGGATCCAACAGTGAGTTATCTGTCAAAATTCCTCAACCTTAAGTACCTTTTTAATTAATGTGTTTTTTTTCTTTCACTTTTTTACAAATTTCTCACCGTGTAACAAGGATAAGTTGAATAGAAGAACCCAATTTAGTCCAAAAAGTGAAACATTGTTTCCTTGACTACGACTACAGATAATTTCCTCACTCTATTTACGGGCCTTCAACTTTTTATTAATGCTTTGCCCTAATGTCTATATACGTACACCTGTAAAAGCTTAAAGAACATCTATTTCACTGGAAGACTTCCGCACTTCTTCCACATAAGTGCACTTACCATTGATTGAACAGCACTTGGAGATCGACTGCATTTTCAGCCGCTGTTCCATTGATTCGTACCTCTAACATGAATTTATAATGTCTATTTGGCAAGGAGTAAATGTGTCTTATGTCAGAGAAACTTGAATTAACCGCTAGCATTCATGTGAATTTCCAGTCTTTGGAAGTAATATATCCGTTCTTCATCATCTGGCAGAACAGATCAATTAATTCAATCAATCAATTGTTTGTGATTGGGGCTTTGCTTCATGTAAACCACAGACGAGTCAATCTCAGAAGTTTGTCTGTATCTTCTGTTTGCCATCTTGAATATTTCTTTTTTTTTTTTTGCCAATTATAAGATAAATATTCAATAACTAACTACAAGCATTTTTTATTTTAGTTAAATTCACACATTCATAATATTTTTAATTATTTTAATGAAGTTACAACTATATGATAATTTTTTATACTTAGTATTTGTTTTTTAAATTATTTGTTTTTTTATTTACAGACACGAAAGAGTTGAATTTTCTTCAGCGAATTGAGATTAAATAAATCTTAAATAAATTAAGTTTTATTAAATTATTAACCGTATTCAATTAATTAATTAGGCCAATATGGGGAGCTGTCAGATTCGGGAAATTTGAACGCCGACTCCGCACCCTGGTTCAAAAATTGAAAGGTTGTTTACTTAATTTTCTAATTTTCCATAATTTCTTTAAGAATAACAGACATAAAACTTCTATATCTTTTCTATATTTTATTAAATTATTAATTACCAACTTCTAATAGATATTTTAATATGAAAATTCTTGTAATAGTTAGATACATAACTGATAGATAAATGTACAGAAATAGTTTTAAGGCGAATAATGAACCAGTGTTAGAGAAATTACTTGAGCTATAATTTGACCTTTAGTTTGTAGAAATTAAAGATATAGTCATTCTTAGAAATGTTTTCTCAATAAAATGGAATTAATTAAAATAAAAACACAATTATAAAGAGAAATGGCAGAACCAATAAATTTTATATTATTTCATGTTGTCATAAAATTACTCTAGAAAAAAAATAGCATTTCTTTTTAAAGTTCATTATAATGGGAGATGTAATGATAATACTCTTACTATACTTTGTTCTTAATTACTTGAATAATAAACTAAAAACATTTTTTTTTTCCGGACAGTGTTCTCTCGTTACAGACACAACAACACTGTCTATTCACCGAACAGTGAGCTCGTAGAAAGAAAAAAACCTAAGTGCAGCACAGCTAGACTCGAACCCAGGACCTCCAGCATGGGAGTCCAGTACGCTAACCACTCAGCTAATCCCTTCTCTAATTTTTATTATTATTATTAGTGGTAGTACTGAATGTTGATTTCTTTTTTCAAATGTTGAGGCGTATCTCTCCGCCACTTTATTTATTTAAAAGTTTTTTAATTGTAATTCTTTTTTTTTTAACCTGTTAATTATCTTTGTTGACTGATTGAAATGTTAAGTATTGTAGCAAACCCAATCTATTTGGCAGTAGCCCTTAATATTGCGAAATTTTTATAATAAAATGTTTCTCTTTATTAACCAATAACAATTTTGGCTTAGATTAAAAAAAAAAAAAAAAAATGTTTTACCACTGATTAGAAATTTTAAACTCTTTAGATAAAGAAAGTTGCATGATATTAGGTTTACCAAATATGTAGATCTATAATTAATGAGTTCATAGAAGCATTTGAGTATTAAAAAATTCAATACAACTCCTTCTACAAATTCCATAATATAACAACTACTGGAATAAAGAAAGTTGAATATTAAATTTTTTATTATTCTAATGGGAAATAGTCAATCTCCAATAGCCGCAGAAGGTTTAAACATTCCAAGAAAAGAACATTATTCACTTCCTTGAATTTACTAAGAAGAATACTAAAGGTATATATAAAAGTAGCGCGCTCTAATAATGGCTTCCTAGAATGAGTTTTAATATTACAAAGAGTAAATATCTTTTTTTTATTCTTTAATATCATTTATTTACTTGCTGTTGTAATTATTTAGAGATATAAATTTAATAAACATCAGACATTAAGATTGAAATAAATGTTAAGAAATTAATGCTTAATTAACTGTTTTATTCAGCTATAAAAAATTTAATTCATCGGGGTTTTGACCTCTACTAAAAGATTAAATGGTATAGAGAATGTAAGTTTTCACAGGAATAGAAACTTTGTGTTTATTATTTGATGTACTTAAGATATACAAAGTTTTCCTTCATTAATTACTTTCTCTTACTCCTTATAAGAGGAATAGTAAGGATTACGATTCATGCCAGATTTTCGAAATTGAGTTTTCACCGGAAATACATATATTTGGGTCCCCTGAATATGAAAATAATGTGCGTATGTGTTCTAACAGAATATCTCAAAAACGAAAAGTCGCAGAAAGCTCAAAAAAACCTGGTATTCCGCCTGTTTAAGCACTACCACCGTATCAGGCAAGAAGATTTCGGGGAAAAATTATCAACCGGAAGTACGCCATTACCGATTAGTTTTTTCAGTTTTTCGTTCTTTTCCTGAAAACGGCTCCAACAATTTTTCTTTAAACTTCATATACTATGCAATAATGAATTATTCGCAAAAACCGATTGTTTCATATTTAATGACTTTATGAATCTTAACAGAATTATAACTAATTTGAAAAATTCAATGACGCTCTCTATTCCTTGTAATAGTGAGGCAAGAGAAAACCACTGACTGCCCTAATAAATGGAAACCTAGTTTTACTATATCCTTCTTAGAATTAGTAATCTTCAAATATAAAGTACAATGGTATCTATTCTATTAGTATTATACGAAAAACTAATTACAAAAGTTTGGTCATTATTGGAAAGTTCATTCTAGACAGAAAGGGGGGGAAAAAAAGTAAAAGAATATAACATGGATTTAGCCCTAATTAAGTTGAATGCATTATTCTAACAAAGAGTTAGTTTGGAATTCAATCCAATGGCCTAATTAATTCACCTGAAATAGTTCCCAGTGGGGGCGGGGTGCTTTTGTATTTCTCTGTATTTTGTCTGCAAAAACAAGCAAGACGTAGAAAACTATTATTACTAATCTTGATTTAATTAAGGTAAAGATTACTTCTTTTTTTTTTAAATATAATTTTACACTCCCCAAATTTAGTCGCTCGTACTGGGGCGAGCACTATTATACCCCCTACCACTCTAAATTTAGTTAAAACAGGGTAAAGTTAGGAGAGATGACGAACATTTCAAAGTTATGCCCTGTATCAAAATATAGGAGATATATTAAAGAGGTAATTCTTATAAAACATATGTCAACTACTATTATCTGCAAAAAAAATGTTATATTTCAAAATAAAGACACACTCATTTATTCCAGAAACAAAATTCAAATACACTACATTTGGCCGCCTCTCCTACTATGGTAGGATAGATGACGCACTATAGGTAGGAGACCTTTCCTCTGTTAAGATAACATGGCTGATCGACATGAAACTTGGTAAACCTATGTCTACGAGTCCAACTTTACCGACAGCTGGAAATCTTTCATTTCAACTGCAATTAATATAGTATATAAAAAAATTACTAAGCGTTATGAAAATTCACGTTATGAAAATACACGCCGATGCGTATAAATGTTCATAGAACACAGAAGAACACACAAAATAAGTGAAGAATTTTGCAATATGTTCGCTTCTGATCTCTCTACTTCTCGACTGACTTCCATGACGCCACGTGGTGGCAAACAAGAGAAGTAAAGCCTGCGTCTTCTCCCTACCGCATTATCTGCTCCTAGCTTTACCCTATATAAATATAATAAGTAGTTCAACATACTGACATTTTTACTGTCTCCTCCCACAGCTTTAAGAAGGTAATATTGCAATCGTGCCAAAATTTTCAGGTTTTTCACACCGGAAACATTGAGAGATTCCGCTGAGTCCAGAAAAGTGATTTTAAAAAAATTGTTGTATGTATGTGTATGTGTGGTCAGTATAACGCAAATAGGGGAAATCGCAAGAAATTCACTTGATATCTAGTTTAAGCGTTATCAGGATAACACGACAGTAAGGTTTTGAACAAAATCGGTCAACCGGAAGTACCACTTCTTGCATGGATTTTTCGTTTTTGTTTTTTTTGCAAATTTCTCGAAAGACCACTCTAACGATTTTCTTTAAACTTTCTACATACACTGTAATATAATGTAAGATCTATCACATTTATATAAAATATTCGTCCGGCAGATTTATTTAAATATTTTTCAATTAAAAGATTGGACGGTTTGTGTTGTGTTTTCTCTCTAAAGTGCCGTTTAAGTAAGTTATATCATTCCATCATCTATACAATATTAATTAAAATTCAATGTGTTACCAAAATTCCGAAGTTAAAGAAAATCGATTGATCGATAGTGTAATTTTATTTAGTAATTTTCAGATTGTTTTGTTTTTATTGCTACCGTTTCATTAATTTATATATGTTAACGGCAAAGTAAGAAATTCGTCCCGGTCGAACCCCCATTTATTTTATTACATTCCGATTTCAAAATATATTTTAATAGTAATCATTTCAAACTTAAATTATTTTACTTAAAGTACCAGAACTATTGAAACACCATTTGGAATACCATGATTTATTATACTGAAACACCACAATAGAATTTCCCCGAAGTTAACAAATGAATAATAGGAATATTTTAAAAGAATATTTTTCAAATACAAAAAAATTTATCATAAGAAATATAATCTGGTATCTGAGTATAAAACCACGCATGGTATTATATGAAATGTCTAGGCATTCTATAGAATGCCTGAATTTCATACTTTGCCGGTAACAGATACACTAAAAATATATAAAGAGACCTGATCACTTTCGTTTGAAACATTTTACAGAGGATTCATTTAAGGGTGTTTCCGCCGGAAAAGGGTGGTTATTTTCACCTGTTAAGTGTCATTTCACTTTATTATATGACTCTATCATCTATATAATACTAATTAGAATTAAATTTGTTGCCTAAATTCGGAAGTTGAAGAAAATCGGTTGATAATTTAAGGTAACTGCTATAAAAAGACAAAGGCACAAGAATCCGTTAAATTAATACAATGCCACTTGGTCAACTGTTTTGTAAGAGAAGGCATTCCTTTTGACAGTCTGCATTCTGCTTTCAAAGCCAGAACACTTGCTTCAGGAATCGCTCTCTTAAAACTCCTGCAGTGATAGTGAGTTGCCTTCTTCTAGATACACATCTGAAATTATAAATATAGTTTGTTGTACACACCGAAGCAGAACACTTGTTTTTCGCTCTCTTAGCATCAGTGCATATTAATAAGTTAATAATTTATTTGCAAATAACTTGTAGTTATTTTAATAGAATATATTTATTGTTAGCAGTGGTGAGGACTTTCTTATTTCTGATACTTCACTCTCTTAAGCATATACACTTAAAAGCCCTTTTACAAAACCGCTCAAGCCACTACAAACTACAACAACACATCACACCAAAAACATTTCACTTATAAAACATATGCCAACTACTATTATCTACAAAAAAAATGTTATTTTTCACAATAAAGACATTCTCATTTATTCCAGAAACAAAATACAAATACACTACATTTGGCCGTCTCTCCTACTATGGTAGGATAGATGATGCACCATAGGTAGGAGACCTCTCCCCTGTGAAGGTAACATGTTGATCGACATGAAACTTGGTAAAATGTCTACGAGCCCAACTGTAGCGGACAGCAGGAAATCTTCATTTCAATTGCAATTAATATAGTACATAAAAAAGAAAAAACATTTACTAAGCGATATAAAAATTCAGGTATTCACCAGATATGGCTGATGCATATAAATGTTCCTAGAACACAGAAGAACACACAAAAAAACTGAAGAATTTTGCAATATGTTCGCTTCTGATCTCTCTACTACTGGACTAACTTCCATGACGCCACGTGGTGGCCAACAAGAGAAGCAAAGCCTGCGTCTTCTCTCCAACCCCCATCCGTCATCACTCCTAGCTTTAACTACCTAGATTTTAAAAAGATTCAAGGGGCTGGAAGGTCCATACTTCTTCGAAAATATTGAAGACAACTAAACTAATTTAGTAATAATTATAAATGTGAAGCAAGTTTGTCAACATTAACTATGTCAATTGTAACGCAAGAGTAAATTGTCTAAGTATTCCTTCCACACCAGATTTTTTCCATCGTAAAAGCAGAAACGTCTATGAACCCCCGAAAAATATGCATTTTATTGGTTATATTATACTTGCAAAACTCTTAAGTAATGCGGTTAGCAGTTTTACTTGTGTTTTCCTTTCTCTTACTCCTAGTAAGAGGAAGTATTGTAATCGTGTCAAATTTTCGATATCGAGTTTTCACCAGAAATATCCGTTTTGAGGTCCTCTGGGTCCTAAAAAGTAGTTTTTAGAAAATAGTCTATGTGTGTATGGTGTGTGTGTGTGTGTGTGATTGGGTGTGTGTGTGTGGTGTGTGAATGTATTTGTGACCGCATGTTTCAAAACGAACAATCGCACAGAAAGTTGAAACTTGATAATTCCGTTTAGGTATCACCATGGGATCTGACACTACGTTATCTGTCAAATTCCTCAACCGGAAGTACCACTTTACTAGTTGGATTTTTTTACT
>JAAEAF010008401.1:0-28731 GCA_011037195.1 Triatoma infestans
AAAATGGTGTATGTATGAATGTAGAAACTGCATAGATCAAAAAACGAAAAATGGTAGAAATTTCAAACCTGATATTACTTTTTTTTAAGTATCACAATGGTAACCGACAGTTCGGTTATTTGGTCAAAATTTCTGAACCGGAAGTACTACATTACTGGATGTTGTTTTATTTTTTTTTTTTCACTTTTAACGCAATTTTCTCAAAAAATGGCTCCAAAGATTTTCTTCAAGCTTGGTAATAATAATCAACTACAAATACAATGAACATTGCTATTTCAGTTTTTTCTATACAATAATTCTATCATCGAAATAATATTAATTAGAATTAAATATGTTGTTTAGAAATTTTGAGTTTGAATAATATCGGATTACCGGAACTGTGTTTTTTTACTGAAAAGTTTTTTTTGTGTTTTTGTTTTCTTCACTTTTCTTCTACTTTTCTTTGGAAACGGGTTCAAACCGATTTTCTTTCAACAAGGAACATAAATTACCTGATATAAAGAGCTACAACTTTTATATTTAACATTTCTTCTAAAGTGATTTTTACGGGGGATTTTGGGGGGAGACTTGGGGTTAATGTTTTCCTTTAAAATGCTATCTTAATTATTATACAATTCTACCATTTAAACTAAATTAATTAGAAATAAAAATAGATGGGCAAAATGGCGAGTTTCAAGAAAATTAATAAACCGGAAGTGCGTTTTTTTATTGAACAGTTTCTTTTTTTTTTTTTTTTTTTGCTATTTTCTCCATAATAACACTGACGAATTTCAATTAAATTTAGTATCAATCAAAGGCATCAACCTCAAGATTTTTTTATTTTATTTTTTTTATTATTTATATATCTATTTATTTATTCATGTCCTTACTTATTTATTTGAATAAAATATGTCAAAAATGTAAAATCCCAGGAACCACATAATTAATAAAAACCACAATCGTATTACTTCTGACAAATAAAAAATCATACAGATCTTTTGAGAGATATAAATGCCTAACACATTTATTTGTAACATTTTTTTTTTTAAGAGAACTGATTAAGGTGGAGGGAGGTTCAAGAAGAATGTAAGCTTGCCACTAAAGTATCATTTCAAACAAGAAATATTGTAATCGTGTCAAAACTATTTTTTTTTTTTTTTTTTTTTTTTTTGTTTTAAAACAAAAACTATAATTACAGTGGAGTTAGGTTTGAGAAAGACAAAATAATTATAAATAAATAGATGGGCAAAATGTTCGAGTTTCAAGAAAAATTAATAAACCGGAAGTACGTTTTTATTGAACAGTTTTTGTTATTTTCTCCGTAACAACACTGACATACGAGGTGTGTAAATTAAGTAATGAGACTGATTTTTTATCTTCTTTTTATTCAAATAAAATTACAATTCAACATTGTCCCCTTCAAAGTAACTACCTTGGGAAGCCACACAACGCTGAAGACGATTCTTCCGTCCGTCATAGCAGTGCTGGAACTCGGATACTGGAATAGACTTCAGTTGGTCGGTTACGGCTGTTTGAATATTCTCCAATGTTCCAAAATGACTCCCTTGAAGTGATTTTTCAATTTGGGGAACAAAAAAAAGTCACATGGACTCAAGTCGGATGAATAAGGAGGCTGAGGAGCCATAGGAATGTTATTACTGGCCAAATACTCATTAATAGAAATCGCGGTGTGACACGGAGCATTGTCGTGATGCAACACCCACGTGTTTTTGATGTTTGGTCTCACACGCATGATTCTTTTTCGACGTCGCTCAAGAACTTCTCGGTAAAAATGTTGGTTTACCATTTGACATTGAGGCACAAATTCTTTGTGAACGATTCCTTGGCTATCAAAAAAGCAAATCAGCATGCATTCGATTTTTGACTTGCTCATTCTTGCTTTTTTTGGCCTTGGAGAGGTTGAAGTGTGCCACTGCATGCTCTGACGCTTAGTTTCTGGGTCATACTCAAACACCCAAGACTCGTCTCCTGTAATAACACGTTCCAAAAAATTGGGATCGTTTTCAGTTGCTCCCAAAAAGTCAAGGCTCCTTTCCTTTCTGTGTTCTTGCTCTTGTGAAAGATTTTTCGGAACCATTTTTACACAAATTTTTCTCATCCCCAATTCATTAGTCAAAATTTGATGAACGTTGTGTGAGTCAAATTCAACTCTTCGCCGATCATTCGGACTGTCAAACGACGATCTGAACGCACGAGATCGCGGATTCTGCCAACATTTTCGTCGGTTCTTGAAGATGAAGGCCTTCCGCTGCGAGGCTCGTCTTCAATTGATTCCCTTCCTTTTGCAAACGACTTAAACCACCTAAAAACCTGTGCTCTCGACAAAACATTGTCTCCATAGGACTGGCACAGTTTTGCAAACGTTTCCGTTGCATTGTGCCCAAGTCTGAAGCAAAACCTGATAGCACAACGTTGCTCGTAATTGATGTCACTCATTTTTAAAACGCACTGAAAAAAACCTTGCTCACAAAAAAAGTCACTACGGACAGTGCAACAACTCTAGCATTTTCAAATTTGCACTGGACGTGTATCAAATGTTTACTTGCCCTACCACGCATGCGCCGCGTCTCCAGTGTTGCCAGATCGAACACTAGAAAATCAATCTCATTACTTAATTTACACACCTCGTAATTGAGGTACATAGATATTAAAAAATATATCAGCGAGGAAAACAAATGCTGTTAAAGCTACAAAATATAAATTAAACAAAAAAAAAAAAAACTGAATGATATAATTTGATAAAAATTTAAATATGAATTTTGAACATATAGTATAATATTTTTCGATTCTTCGTTTTTTTTATGATGTTTATTTTTTCCGACACTGGGGATCTCAATACATGTATTTTACAGTGAAAACTCGATATCAAAAATTTGACATGAGCGCAATCAGAGAAAATAATTATATATATATATATTCTCCGCCTTTTTAAGCTTATATAATAAAATATCTTTTTAATTAAATATTTTATGATTTTAAATGTTTCTTTAATACGTAATTATTTAGACAAAAAAAAGGTGAGTATTTTAATATATTTCTCAACTTATTATTAACTTATATTCTACAAACTTTCTCAACAAATTAAATCATACTTAATATTAGTAAATGATAGAACTGTATAATATAATGAAAAAAAAAAAAGGAAGCTAAGATGGCCGCACGATAAATCATTCCTTCAGAAAAAAAAAAGTAAATATTAAAAAAAATCTCCGCTTACAGAAAATCAGCGGAATAATTTTTGAGAAAATTGCGAATAAATGAAAATAAAATATAATTATTTATTTTTGCAATAATGTAGGGTATCTCTTTTTAAACACTCTAGTAAAGATAATCCACATAAGAGCAGGAATTTTGTTATAAAAGGACTTAACCCTCGCGTTAAATAATTATATTTGTTTATAACAGTTAAATCTAATTAAAAAATTATATAAAAAAAAAAAAAAAAAAAAAAGGTAAGAATGTAAGATACCTCGAAAAGAATGTTGTCTACTGAAATGGGGAAGATTATCTTCAAAAAGATTGTAGTTAAGCAAAATTATATTATATTTGCCGATATTTAGTGTATAAATGTTTAGTTACATCTATTTTTAAAAGATTAAAATAAATGTTTAATTTAAGATCTTCTACTTTACGTTAATATTATTAAATATATTTTAGCAATTTCAATCAATCGATAAAATTTTGATTTACATGAAAGTTGGTAACACTGTTATGCTTTTAATCTCTACATTATTTGATATAAATTTCACTTTTAATTTTAATGGTGTAATTGCCATATTATTCCATTGTTGTATCTCAGATATGATTAGTAAGCTAATATATAAAATACTTATGGCAGAATGGTGACTAAGAATTATCTACCAAGTTTTATGTTGCAATAAAAACAATTATAACATTTTAGGGATTGAAAAACTGCTTTATTGACCATTTTCGATATGACGGAATGTTTGATTTTGAAAACTTTGTTATCGCCTCCTCTATGAAATCGCAGATAAGTTATGATTCTTCGCTTTTGATTTATTTTATTCTCTTTTTCAGCATGGGTTGCTGAATAGAAGATGGACTGAGTTAAGTCCACTACTCGATCAGTCGGACAACAAGCCCTGTACCATAAATAGATTTGTTAGATGTACTTTTGATTTCGTAATTGCTACGACAGGAATCGAAGGTTAACAACTGAGCTAGACATGATCCTTCACTGAAAATTCGGTACGATTACCATTACTTTCAAGAGGAAATAATAAAAAAATAAAAAAAAAATGCCAAGACGGACATTTTATTATTATATATTTTCTTTAAAAATATTTACCAAGAATTTAAAATGTAAGTAATAAAAAGTATTTATATGGTGTAATATAAAGGAAGCACAGGTGTTTAACGGGCACGAGACAAACAAAATGGCGGTGCTCTAGGCTGGTCCCCCCTCATATCAGGCTGAGTATTTATAGCAAGCTGAAGGCGGCCCACACTGACAGAGAGAACCCTCTACAATTTTTTTTTATTGCCTCCCCTCTTCTTACCACTCAGTAGTTAAATGAAGAAGGGAAACAGCATGCTATGGTAGTGGCTATAACTGGGGATAGAAGGAGCACGTGCGCTTTCAGCCCTAACTCACACTTCTAGCTACTAGAGTGCACTCTGCACAACCTTTACTAACCCTCCACACTACTAAAAAGTATTCAATTCCACTTCTTTTTACTTTTTTTTTTATAACTCGACACTGTATTTTTTTCTCCTATTACTTTTAAAAGCTATTTACATTTATGGTTTTGTTATCTACACTTTACATAGGGTCGAATAAAAAAAAAAAATTTTTTTTTTACTAACTAATAGTAAATTCCCCTATATTTTAAAATGACTTTACAGGAACTAAGTTTTTTTGGTGTTACAACCTGTACACGCAAATTAGGCTTCAATAAAAAATTATATAGGAGGTATGTAGCAAGTGTAACATTCAGTTATTGACCCTCTTTCAACTATTTTTTACATGACAGGTACCTACCAATATGGGAAAATAGTTGATAGAATCAACTAAAAGAACCCCTTTCTTCTTATCGCTCAATAACTTCGTTCTAAACTAGTTATTTTAAAGGAACAAATGCCATTCGGGGAAGTCTTTTGCTTCAATGTTAATGCTGAAGTAATATTGAAGTTAATATTGCTGCGGCAGTAATACAATTCAAGCACCCTTATCATTTCCTCGACGACTTCAGTAAACTTACACTTTCCAAAACCTCCTAGGCTCCTCAGAGGAGAACAACAAGCCGTGTTTAGAACAAAAATCCAAACCAGGACAACCAAAAATATATCTAATCATGTAGACCTATGAGTGAGTAGCAGTAAACTTTAAGGGCCATTATTACCGAATAATTAAAGTCTTATTTTACAATGATAACGAAAATTATCACCTTATTGTATTATTAAGCTTATTCAATGATGTCATGAAACTGCCAGTGTGCAAAAGGTTAACAGTTAAATCTTTTATCAAAACTAAGTTTTTCTCAGAGACATTTTCCGTGGTAGCCTTGCTTCATTTTGTGGTCATCGACCGGTTTCGGGCGTTCGCCCATCTTCAGGATGCGTTTTTTAGACAGTGTGACAACACAGACTCGCACAGAGCAAACTCAGTTTCAAACTGAGAAACTGAGTTTGCTCTGTGCGAGTCTGTGTTGTCACACTGTCTAAAAAACGCATCCTGAAGATGGGCGAACGCCCGAAATCGGTCGATGACCACAAAATGAAGCAGGCTACCACGGAAAATGTCTCTGATGCTTTCCAGCTCTGCAGAACCAACCACTACAACCAAGTTTTTCTATTACCCAATAGTTAGAAACGTTAATTCGTTATGAACTCGTTCAATAACAAAGAAACATTTCAAATTGTATATTTGTGTAAGATTAGATTAGATTCTTTTTAGGAGATAGTGCACTGCGACCTGAAGAAAGTTTTTCTACCCCCTCCCTGGGCTGCGGAGCACTCTCAGTGCACTGCCAGCCTTCAGACAGTGTTCTCTACATATAGACAATACTGCCCATAAACGGGGCTTTATGCTTTAGAGACCCCTAGGAAAAGAAAATCTAGGTCGAGTTTCAGTGCACTACCACTGAGCTGATCCTTTCCTTTAGGTTTGTTTAAGGTGCATTACATTATATTAGAAGATAAGTCGGATAAATTCGGTCTTTTTTTTAAAAATAAAAAAAACATAAATTTTTGCCAACGTTTCGTACAAATATATTGTATTTATCAATCAAAAATGTTAAATAAAAAAAAAATGAGATATGTTCAGTATTCTCTGTGGTGATGAAGTGTTTTTCAACTAATGATTTTTTCCTAAAATATATATAAGTTAAAGGGTGTCATGTTTTTTGAAGATTTTTTTTTAACATTTCTTATTTTTATACCTTGATAAAGACAAATATATTTGTTCGAAACGTTGGAAAAAATTTAAGTTTTTTTTTTTATTTAAAAAAAAGAAAAAAAGACCGAATCTCACTATACTTATTCAGCATTTAAGAACGAACGGTCGAGAAGAATCTTCCATAATTACATTACAATATACTACAATTACATTACAACATACATTACAATTACATTAGCGCAAAATGGCAAATTTACTTCACACTTACAATTGAAAAGTAAGTAAAGTAAAGTAATGCCTATTTATTCAGTCCAACTACCAAATTAGGTGTCGTGGACGGGGGCGAAAGCACTTACTTTACTAATAACATTTTTTAAACAAATATAAAATTTAGTTATACGCTGGACTCGAACTGGGGTCCTCCCACTTACAAGTCCATGCGCATAACCACTACACCAACACCCGCCCCACACTTACAATTGTTATTAGTGTTTAAAAAAGTCGACATTTTTATGGAGAAAATCCACAAAAAAACTGAAAAACCTATTCAGTAAAGTCGCACTTCCGGTTATCCGATTTTCTTCAAACTCGTAATTTTGACCACATATTTATTTCTAATTGATATTATTTAGATGATAGAATTGTTTAATAACTAGCACATTTTAGAGAAAAACCGTAATCCCCACCACTCTCACAAAAGTATCCTTAAATAAATTCCCAGAGAAATATTACGAAAAATGAAAAGTTGTAAGATCTTTGTATGTGTAGTAAGTAGATAAAACAAATTCAAAGAAAATAGATGGAGCCATTTTTGAGAAAATAAAAAAAAAAAACTAAAAAAAAAAATCTGGTGTGAAACACTCATACAACTTTCTCTTACTCCAGTTCTCAAAATTATAATTGACAAATTTTATAGTTTGTGTACCAAAATTTAATGAAATTCGTTCGAAAACTGAAAAAACTGTTCAGTAAAAGCGCACTTCCGGTTTACTGATTTTCTTGAAACTCGGAATTTCAGCCATCTATTTATATCTAACGAATTATGTTTGGATGATAGAATTGTATTTTCTCCCCTAAAAGTGCCCTTAAAAGAATTTTCCCAGAGAAATGTTTTTAGATAAAAGTTGTAGATCTTTGCATGTTTAGTTTATATACGAAGTTTCAAAAAAAAAAAAAATCGTCGCAGCCATTTTTGAGAAAATTGCAAAAAAGTGAAAAAAAATCATTTAGTAAAGTGGTAAAGTAAACGCAACTTCCGGTTATCCGATTTTTTTTTCAAACTCGGAATTTCAACAACATATTTAATTCTAATTAACATTATTTAGATGACAGAATTGTCTAATAAACTAAAATAACACTTTAGATGGAAACCAAACCCTACCCTTTCCCCCGGAAGTGCCCTTCAATGCATTTTCCCGGAGAAATGTTTCAAATAAAAGTTGTAGCTCTTTGTATGTGTGGTTGATGTTTGAAGTTTAAAGAAAATCGTCGAAGCAATTTTTGAGAAAATCGCAAAAAAGTAAAAAAATCCAACTAGTAAAGTGGTACTTGCGGTTGAGGAATTTTGACAGATAACGTAGTGTCAAATCCCACGGTGATACCTAAACGGAATATCAAGTTTCAACTTTCTACGGTTTTTTGTTTTTGAGCTATGCTGTTCACACACACACACACACATATATATATATATATATATAGACACACATAGTTTGCTAAAAACCACTTTTTTGGACTCAGGGGAGCTCAAAACGTGTATTTCCGGTATAAGTTCAATTTATAAAATCTGGCACTATCGCAATACTTCCTCAAACAGTAGTTAGAGAAAGTAAAAAAAGCTCTTATTTTCTCAAACGCTATAAGAGAAATGATTGCGATCGATAAAGAGTTTTCACCAAAAATATATGTACAACACTGAAGTCGGAAAAAAGAAAATGGATAACTGTGCATGTATGTGATGCATAAAAAAGTACGAAAAATGAAAATGATGATAGGAAGTTTTCAAACTTGATATTAAGGTTTCTTTTTCCAATATTATTTTTCTAAATAAATTAAATTTTTAGAGGGCTTGTGAAAAGTAAACTAGTGACAATAGACTTCTCACTAAAACCTAAAGTGTTAATTCTCTAAATTGTTCGTTTTTATACCTAATAAAAAGTTAACTAAAAATTAAATATGTTACTAAAATTCTGAATTTCAATAGATCGTTTGAACGAAATTGCGAATATCCATTTATGTATGTAGATAGTAAACAAAACTTTAAAGCCGTAATCGTTTGGAGCCGTTTTCGAGAAAATCACGCAAAACTGAAAAACCGATTCAGTAAAAATCACACTACTGGTTGATGACTTTTATCCAAAACCTTAGTGTCTATGCGGTGGTTAATTACCTAAATGGAATACCAAGTTTAAGCTTCAAGTTACTTTTCGTTTTTGAATTATTCGGTTAATACATACTCGTACACACAGACCATTCGCTAAAAACATTTTTTTTATATTTCAAAAATTCAGTATTTCCAATCGCACTAATACATCTAACTAGAAGTCGGAGAAAGTAAAGTATAGAAACTAAATCCAACTACCATTTTTTTTTTTTACCAATAACTACTTGACAGCATAGTAATACCTGTTTAAAACACCAATAGATACTTCAACACACAAGTCAATCATAAGACTTAACTTATTCCTATATATATATATTTTTTGACGTTTCAATCTTACCAAGATTAAAAAGTAACTAATAATAATAAATACTTATGTCCAATGGAACAGAGCGGAAAATTCAATAGGACAGCTGGGTGTTATGGTGGTGGCGCGTGTGATTGTCAGAAGTATGCGTGTGTGGTGTGTGTGTGCAAGTTTGAGTATTGGTCAACGTTCTACTGGTACTCATCATCAAGTCTCTCTGGCCCTCTTTCTCTCTCTCTCTCTCAGCTAACACACCACCTGCTTGTGTGCCATACTAGTGTCCATATACAACAACTCTCCGTCCACTTACTCTTTGGAGAATTATTTTGTGAAAGTCCATATCAGTTGTGTATGGACAGAATATACACTGAGCTCTAGAGCTATCACTTACAGATCAACTCAAAACTTTTCATTATTCTTATATTTTATCAAGTCCCAGGTTTGGTTAGAAAGTTATAGTGTTCCATTGGACATAAGTATAGACAGAAGTTTTTGAACAATTAAAAAAAAAAGGGTTTATTTTTCCTTACAATTTTAAGAAGGTAATAATTAGCTATAATATTTCTAATATATTACTAAATAAATTAGATGAAATCAGAGACATTTCCCGTGGTAGCCTGCTTCATTTTGTGGTCATCGACCGGTTTCGGGCATTCACCCATCTTCAGGATGCGTTTTTTCAGACAGTGTGACACACAGACTTGCACAGTTTACACACTGACGTGTTGTTTTAATTCTTAAAGTTAAAACAACACCAGTCAGTGTGTAAACTAACTTTGCTAAGTGCAAGTCTGTGTTGTCACACTGTCTGAAAAATGCATCTTGAAGATGGGCGAACGCCCGAAACCGGTCGTTGACCACAAAATGAAGTAGGCTACCACCGAAAATGTCTTTGATGCTTTCCAGCTCTGCGGAACCAACCACCAGAACAAATTAAATAAAATATTTGAAACAAAGCTATATATATTTCAGGACTTGGTATAGTCTGCAGTTTTAATGACATGAACGTTGGAGAGTACAGGAAATTTCATAGATGACTGGCGCTTATATGAAGACTTAGGTAATTTATGATTCAAACATCAATCTTTGCCGATAGTATTTTTTTTTTTGATGACCTCGTTACAGACAACACTATCCGTAACCGGACAGAAGAGAAATGTAGAGGCCCCTAGGAAGAGAAAATCTAAGGGTCCTCAAAACGCAGCTGGACTCAAAACCGGGACCTCCCATTACCAATCCAGCACGCTACTATTGACCTAATATCGTCCCAGGTTCAAATATAATTAAATGAGATTTTATTTAAACATATGATGCCGGAAACGGAAATTGAAATATTTCCCTAAAATTTGAAATTTTTTGATTTCTATAATATGTTTTTAGAAATTGAACATACAAATCCAACTTTTTTAAAATAAAAAGGAAACTCAACTTTTATAGAAAATTAAACGCTGTTTAGAAAAAATATTTGTTTTCTGCAATGTTTGTATAATGTGACGATTAATTGCACTAAAATTTAGTGAAGAAAGTTCATCATTCTCACACACAAGTGAGTTACACACAGACTTTCTCTCACTAGTGTATAAAAGTAACATTATTCAATTCTAATTGACTCGACATCTAATACGTAAAAAGAAAGATCAAAACAAATCCAGATACAATGGATTTGAGGTTATACCAAACGGAACAGGTTATAGAGAGAGGGGAAAATTTTACTTGAATTAAAATACATATTCTCAGTTTTTGCAATTTTTCACATTTTTTTATATTCATATAAATTAAAAACAAATTTAATACGGTTGTAGAACAAATTCAATATTCAACATGTGGGTAAAATATTTTTTTTTTTACAATTCTCACTTTTTAAATAACTATTTTCATTTGGATTAAAATTTTTTCTTTCTTTTTTTTTTAAATTTAAGGCGCGCGTCAACATCTCATAGGTCATTGGCGCCCGAAGCCTTCTCAGTGCACGGCCGGCCTCCGGACAGTGTTCTCTCGTTACAGACAACACTGTCCCCATCACCGGACAGTGAGCTGTAGAGGCTCCTAGGAAGAGAAAATTTAAGGGCAGCCCAGCTGGATTCGAACCCAGGACCTCCGTGTGGGAGTCCAATGCGCTAACCACTTGGCTAATCCCTGAGAGGAGAGGGGTAGGATTTCCTCTGAAGTGGCTATTTCAGTTTACGTATTCTATCAAATTAAATTTATGGTCGAATTTCCGAGTTTGAGGAAAATCGAATGAATGGAAGTGCACCATTGCTGAACAGTATTTTTCAGTTTTTCGCTATTTTTTTTTCTAAAACGGCTCCAACTATTTTCATTAAACTTGGTATATGAGCTACATATGTTTTATATAATTAATGTGAGCTAAAAAGAAAAAAAAAAATCAGCATTTTCATTCAATTGTTAAAGGAGAAAGCAAAAATGAATTAGGCAGAAATGATCCACTGAAAGTACGCCATTTTGTATTTGGCCGTTTATACTAGTGGGACAAAATAAAATTGATGTTAAACACAAATAAAAATTTCCCAAAGGAATTCATAATATTAAGTTAAAAAAAAACTTCTCTTTGACTTGGAGTTTGTAGCTAGCTATTCATTATAATTTTCCTTAATTTTTTAATGTATCTGTTGCAGAGATATACAAACTTCAATATTATTGATTTAAATTGTTTCCATTTTGGTCCTTGATATATTAGGACAATGAACGGATTAATTTGTAATATTCAGGTTTCTAATTATATTCTATATTGATTATTATATGAAAATTGGAAATGTAATAAAATTAAATTAATGTTTTTTTTTAGACTTTTTATTTTCTCTTTTTCTACATAGCATTAATACGTAATGTATTTTAATAAATAAAAAAATATAAAAGTAAAAAAAAAAGTAAAGTAAAGTAATTAATGCCTATTTTTTCAGGCGGGCTTAACGTCCAACTACCAAATTAGGTGTTGTGGACGGGGGCGGAAGCACATACTTTACTATTAAAATTTTTTTACGAATATAAAATTTAGCAGTTATACGCGGGACTCGAAGTGGCGATCTCCAAGTTACAAGTCCATGCTCATAACTACTACACCAACACCCGCCCTCCCCCCCCAAATATATATATACGTAAATATTTTGTGATTGATGGAAGACATTTTGTTCCAATATGGCACGTTAGTATGTCTCTTGTAGCTATCGGCTGGGTGGGTGTTTTTGAGCAGATGTATACAAAGGGACACTCTCCTATATTGAACTTCATCATTACAAAATGATTATTGTCATTGTTCAAAAAATATCTTTAGGCAATTTATTTATTTTTTTTTTTTTAATACAATGTAGGTAGTAGAGTGAACTAATCCATTCATGTCAGATTTCGAATTCAGTTTTTATCACAAATACATAATGTATTTTGAGAATATCTAAGTTGAAAAAATGTTTGCTTAAAGGGACATGGTTTCACTATGTGCATATTTCTTGGGTATGTTTTAACAAATATCTTGGAACAAAAAAAAATTCGTTTTTTTTATAATACCTAGCATCTTTGGCTTTCCACCATTATACGTCTTGCAGCCAATGTATCTTTGCCTGCTTCGCATATCTGTTGCCGGTGACACAGAAAAAAATGCAAGATTCCTAGTAGGGGCCTGTCAATTTATTCAATACTGCACAGGATACAAATAGGGGTGGTGGTCACCCGAATGCGAGTCAAGTATGCCTGGAGGTAATCATGTCCAGTCAAAATCAAAATCCTAAAACAGGCAACTCTACGCTGCGCGGAACATTGCCTGGTATACGGCCAGTAATTGCTTCGGGGGTTGCCCACCTTTTCCCATCAGCTAATGCATGGTGTTTATACACGTAGATACAATTTTTGAAAGTACTGCGGCTAATTCTGTTAGCTGAATGGAAGTAAATTTTTTTTTTTAAGGTTGATTCATTTCCAAAACTCAGCTTTTCCAAACGATCCGCCTCTACGTACCCAATTGCAGCCACATCTCGAGCTTGGATGATAACTTAATAAATCTTTTCCTTTCCTCAAATCTAGCGAAAGCACTTCAACAAAATCTGAGATTGATTTTTATCACCGCCTGTGAGTCAGAAAAGAGCATGAACATTTTTTTCTGATATCTCAAAAAAGTTTTTGCAAGGCTAATTAGGACAGCCTTGTTTTCATCATCAAAAACTTGGAAGCCAGTTTGCTAACTGGGGCTGATAAAGACACATTAGGAAAAAACTCACCGAGTGGAATGAGGTGCTCAAATAAAAGGGCATCTCGCTAAATACCAACAAAAGTAAAGTAATGCAAATAGGTAGGGCCCTCGAAGCCATACTTATTGAATGCGAAGGAAGTGCTTTGGAACAGGTAAAGGAATTCAAGTAGCTGGGTGTAATCATAAGCCGAGATGGCAAGATAGATGCGAAATTACTGAATCGCGTAAGAGTTACCGACCAAACCTACTGCCAAATCAGTAATACAATTATAAGTAAAAAAGAAGAAAGTAAAGCAATGAAATTGACCGTCTTTAAGACGGCTTACCCATCAATTCTCTGATGAGGTTTCTTCGTCGTACTGAAGGGAAGACCAAATAAGAAATGAAAGAATGACAGAATAAGAAGTAGTCCAGAAAGGAACCCCTAGTGAAAAAGATGGAGACGCAACAGTTGAAATGATTTGGACACGTCTGCAAAAGAAAGAAGATAATAGGATGAGATATCTAATGGAGGTCAGAACTGTAGGTAAACGGCCTAGAGGAAGGGGTTATCTGGAATAGGATATTGAGCGCCTAGGTGTCAGAAGAGGACAATCGAGGTTAGAGGCATGATATCTGGCTCCCCGCTGAAAGGCACAAGAGTCTCAGAAAAAGAAGAAAAAGAAACTGTAAGGAAGAAGAAACTGGGGCTTACAAAGACACATCAGGAAAAAAACTCCCGCTACAGTGTTTTTGTTCCGCTCCATATATATATATACCCAGAATACTTGAACCCAAGATTAGCACCTCACGAAAATGGTTTCTAGGGACAAATATTTAGGTTGGGAATCTGGAATAACAACTTCAGTTATCGTATCCACTAAGCTTAAACTGCCTATAGCGCGATAGGGCTGCATATATTCGCATTTAGGAAAAAAAAGCCGATTAACTAAATTGAAACCCGATGATTGCTCCAGTTCCTTTACCTTTACTAAGAAGAAAAACAGGGTTTTCAATAATTGGCACCCCACAGTGGGCTCGGTCATGATAAATGCAACCATTTCTCTTTGCTGCTTTAGAGGATCAATATTCGTTTGCATATCCATGGCTGCTTTCGGGGTCAAGTAGCGAACACTAGTAAATAATCCTCAATGCCATATTTTGCACTTTATCTAATTTCAAGACGCAACAATTTTAAGCTTTCCTCTAAAGTTGATAGTTCTTGAGGAAGTTAGAATAAAATTCCATGTTTCCAGAAAATCGGGAATCGCAAATTTATTAATGAATTGTAGAGTACGGGGGGGGAAGTCTCTAAAACTGCTTTAACGATTCCTGTTTAAACTTTGAAAGCCCAATAAACAGCCTATACAACTTTTATTCGAAACCGTTTGAGTCTATTTAGAGACCATTCGCTACAAAAAACAATATTTCGTATTTAGAGAAACCTTAAAACATGTATTTCCGTTAAAAAACTCAATTTCAAAAAATTTACTAGGATAAAAAAAATTTAAAAAAAAAAATCACAAAAACTAGTTAAATGGGTTGGTTAGAACACAACCAGCTGGTTGGTTGGATAAGGTTAAAAGTGATTTGCATAGGTATATAAAAATTTGTGAAGTATATTATTTTGGACAGGAGATGACAGCACAAGTTAGTGAAAATTTCAAGTACAACGATCATTACACCACTGACATTTTTAGTCTAAACATACCTTCCGCTCTGATGCATGCGAATTAGAAAGACGATCGAATGTGTATTTGTGTATATGTGTG
This sequence comes from Triatoma infestans, assembly GCA_011037195.1. NCBI lineage: Eukaryota > Metazoa > Arthropoda > Insecta > Hemiptera > Reduviidae > Triatoma > Triatoma infestans. Next base: position 14,995 of record JAAEAF010008401.1, read on the forward strand.
TGTGTATGTAAGAGTGTGGCAGGCCCTAGAGAGAGGAAGAAGGTGGGTCCCTAAGTAGCCACAGTCTTGGCTGGCCTATACAACCGAACGTGCTACCGACCACCCTATTCAAAAACCTCTAAGCACCAAAAATAAAGTAAAAAAAAATAAATAAAGCAAGAAAGAAAAATGTTAAGGGGACAGACAGAGAGAGAGAGATATTAAAAAAAAAAAAAAAATAACTGCAGAACCATAGAGAGAGAAGGTTTGTAATATTGGACAGGCAGTGACCGCCACCTGGCAAACAGCTGTCTGTTTCTCTCTATCTATACCCCTCTCTCTCCAATTTCTCAATCTATCTTTTTCTATATAACGTTTTTATTTTCTGTATCATCTATCGTAGTTAGGTCGTAAGATTTTTGGCCGTTAACAAACCAACTACCACTGGCTGTCTAAAACCAGAACACACGTTACAATTTTCTTCTATTTCTACCGGAAGACAGGATTTATTTCTTTCTAAAGAATGGACAAAACTATTTATTGTTGATTCTACAAATGGGAAAGGGAGAAATTACTGCGATATTAAAACTAATATGTTTCTTGCTCCGCCATTGTAAACAATAAGTTATGTAACTAGTAGATAAATTTGTTGTGGTGGTTGGTTCCGCAGAGCTGGAAAGCATCAGAGACATTTTCCGTGGTAGCCTGCTTCATTTTGTGGTCATCGACCGGTTTCGGGCGTTCGCCCATCTTCAGGATGCGTTTTTTAGACAGGGTGACAACACAGGCTCGCACAGAGCAAACTTAGTTTCACGCACTTAGTAGATAAATATTTACCATTATGGTTAACCTTGATCACGATTTTTTTTTGCAAAATTTAAAAAAATCTGGTGTGAACTTTCTCTTACTCCAGTTCTCAAAATTATAATTGACAAATTTTATAGTTAGTGTACGAAAATTTAATGAAATTCGTCGAAAACTGAAAAAAAAAACTGTTCAGTAAAAACGCACTTCTGGTTTACTAATTTTCTTGAAACTCTGAATTTTGGCTATCTATTTATTTCTAATTAATTTTGTTTGGTTGATAGAATTATATAATCGAGACTATGATAGCATTTTAAAGAAAAACATAACCCCATCCCTTCCCTAAAAGTACCCTTAAATGAATGTTCCTACAGAAATGTTTTAAATAAAAGATGTAGATCATTGCATGTTTAGTTTATATACGACGTTTCAAGAAAATCGTCCAAGCCATTTTTGAGAAAATCGCGAAAAAGTGAAGAAATCATTTAGTAAAGTGTTAAAACAAACGCACTTCCGGTTATCCGATATTTTTCAAACTCGGAATTTCAACAACATATTTAAGTCTAATTAACATTACTAACAAGGCAGAATTGTCTAATAAACTGAAATAGCAGATTAGAAAACCTAACCCCAACCCTCTCCCGGGAGTGCCCTTATATGAATTTTTCCGGAGAAATGTTTCAAATAAAAGTTTAAAGAAAATCGTCGGAGAAAATCGCAAAAACGTAAAAAAAAAAACAACTAGTAAAGTGGTACTTCCGGTTGACAAATTTTGACAGATAACGTACTGTAAGATCCCATGGTGATACCTAAACGGAATATCAAGTTTCAACTTTCTATGGTTTTTCATTTTTGAGCTATGCTGTTCACAAATGGATATGGGGACCTCAAAACGGATATTTCCGGTGTGAAAACTCAATATCGAAAATTTGACACGATTACAATACTTCCTCTTACTAAGAGTAAGAGAAAATAAATAGTATATACACAATTTTATATGTTACCAAATTATTGTTTACATTGTAACAAGTAGAAAGTGTATATACATATATATATATTTCTCGAAAGTGTTATTATAATGGATGGAAACATAAACTGAGTTGTATAACATACTTAACCAAATGATTTGACACTATCAGTAAAGATCTGAACAGTGCAGGTCAACATTGCACCTGTCCATGTGTGGTTGGCTTCTTGTTAAGAAGTTTGACCACATAATCTTAACTTAGAATCTATCAGTCGGGCCATCAGATACATATATATATATATATATATATATATGTTAGTACTGGGAAACAAAAAGAAAGATTTACACCTTCTTCTTAAATTGTGACATTTTATTAATTAAATCTTGATATAGGACAAGTTAATCTCTACAAAAATATTCTGCGAAGAAATTTATTATTTATAATAATTACTGTCTCTTAGAACTGTTTTATGGAGAAAGAATTGCCTTCCTATAAATTTTATTTTAATTCGAATTTTGAAGATTCCTTATTCACCCCCTCCCACTCTCAATGGGTCACAATTGGATGATTATAGATAAATATTGATTTAGTGGCTTTCTAATTAGTTTAATACGATGAAGAAATGTTATCACGTCATAATTTTATTTCTACATCCGGTTTCATTTGAAAAGTTTGAAACATCATCTAGGGGGAAAAAACCGTCACTGGAATCATTGCCACAGGTTGTTTCAAAATTGAAATGAAACCTGTCGTAGAAGAAATAAATTGTATTAAACTTGTGACTTGATAATACTTCTTCCATCCTATAACTAGTCTGAGTGTGGAAAAAAAACAGCATAACTTCCAAAATTTCGATATCGAGTTTTCACCGGAAATATCCGTTTTTAGGTCCCCTGATTATAAAAAAGTGGTTTTTAGTAAATGGTATGTGTGTGAGTATATGTATATGAATAGCATAGCTCAAAAACCATAAAAAGTTGAAACTTGATATTCCGTTTAGATATCACCATGTTATCTGACAGTACCTCATCAGTCAAAATTCCTCAACCGGAAGTACCACTTTACTAGTTTTTTTTTTTTTTTGCTTTTCTCAAAAATGGCTTCAAAGATTTTTCTTCAAACTTGTTAAATCAAATACACATACGAAGAGTTACAACTTTTATTAGAAACATTTCTCTGGCAAAATTCATTTAAGGGCAGTTTTGTGTGAGGGGGTGGGGTTAGGTTTTCATGTAAAGTGCTATTTAAGTTAATTAGACAATTCTGTCATCTAAATAATGTTAATTAGAATTAAATATGTTGTTGAAATTCCGAGTTTGAAAAAAAAATCGGAAAACCGGAAGTGCGTTTACTTTACCATTTTACTAGATGATTTTTTTTTTTTTAAAACTTTTTCGCGATTTTCTCAAAAATAGCTCCGATGATTTTCTTAAAACTTCTTATATAAACTAAACATACAAAGATCTACAACTTTTATTCTAAACATTTTTCTGGGAAAATTCATTTAAGGGCACTTTTAGGGGAGGAGGGATGGGGTTATGTTTTTCTCTAAAGTGGTATCATAGTTGATTATACAATTCTATCGTCCAAACAAAATTAATTAGAAATAAATAGATGACCAAAATTCCGAGATCCAAGAAAATTAGTAAACCGGAAATGTGCTTTTACTAAACAGTTTTTTTTTTTCAGTTTTCGACGAATTTCATTAAATTTGGTACACTAACTAACAAAATTTGTCACTTATAATTTTAAGAACTGGAGTAAGAGAAAGTTGTGTGAGTGTTTCACACCAGATTTTTTTTTTTGTAATTTTCACTAGGGCTGGGAATGTGAGACAATTAAACAAATTATAGTCTCTAGCTAAAATTTGGAAAGAAAAATAAAAATTAAAGAACAAGTTGGAACCGAACCTAAGGGTTGCCAACTGGGAAATAAAAATAGAAGAGGACACTTTTCAAAAATATTTAATTTTGTTTGCGCCTGATTATACTCCCATCAGTTACAATTGATAAAAACGGTATTTGGAACAATAATTGCATTGTATTTTCTATAAATATGGATGGATTACGTGATCTGCGATAGGTACATTTAGTTTTGTCTTTTCAGTTGAAATTCGTTTAGCTACTTCCGGAATCATCAAAACTTTTTGTTAAAAGTTTGTTCTTGCAAGTATCAGAGTTAAAAATAAAATGGTATTTTAATGTGTGAAAAGCTAAAGTTCCTTCTTCAACAGCTGATTCTTTGTAAACCAGAGGTGAATATTTTTTCAAAGTACTTATTACAAAGCGTGCATCATATTGCCTCCGATTTCGTCAAACTTCCGTTTATTCATTTCAGGGCAAAAATTAAAAAAAAAAGAAATATTTAACTCGAATTTATAATAATATTTCTATTATTATGACTTGAAACTTACGTACTTGTTTATTTACACGTCAGATTAACGTTTTTTTATTGCAATTTACAGAGGAAGCGGGTTGAGAATAGGGTCACAAAAACCATAAACATTACCGGAGCGGGGCGGCTGGAATCCAACTAGATAATGAATCATATAACAATAAAAAATGAATCGTGATTATGTGTACTGATAGATAAGTATGTGGGTAGTAAAACAAAACGAATGGAAATTATTGACGATTTTGAACGCCATTTCGGCTTTACTTGTATGCACCTAGTTTTTGTATAATAAAATATTTAAAAGTCGGCTAAATCAAAAAAAGAGAACATTGTGAGTATATTTGAAACAAGAAAGTAAACAAAAGAATTTTTTTAGAAAAGAGGATATGTTCTCTTGAAAAGAAGACCTTTTGGAAACCGTAGACCGAAGCCCTCCCAACTTAATTTGGTTCCTATAATGGCATCCAACAGAGAGAAGAGAGGCTCTCTCTGCCTAAGTCAGAGAGTAGTCTCTGTTAACCAGAGAGAGCCTCTCTTCTCTCTACAGGATGCCATTACATCATCCCCTCTCCTGAAGAAATTTTTCACATGTGAAAAATTGGAGCGTGCTGCTGAATGATGTATGATGTAATGGCATCCAGCAGAGAGAAGAGAGGCTCTCTCTGGTTAACAGAGACTACTCTCTGACTTAGGCAGGCTAGAGTGGGAAAACCTGCATATACAAGCCAGTCAGAATCTATCTAGAGGATATCTCTATCAGATTCAACCATACATCGCATTGTGTCATATCTCTACTCCCACCTTTTATACTATCAGTTTCATTATAAAGTCCAGTGCAGTTAGTGTAGCTACTTACATTATAACAGTCTTCATATCTCGTTTAATTAATCAAATCTAATTTCTCTCCTCAACAACTCCATTATAGTTCCTGTAAGCAATTAAAAACAAATTTTCAAATAGAGTTTTAATAAGTTATTTAAGATAAAATATTTGGTATTGTGGATGTGGGGTAAGTATTCTTATATTGTTTCCCTTGCATTTGGGGGGGGGGAGGAGTGAAATCCAAGGGAAATCTGATTCTACAGAATATTTCAGGGTAGATTCTTAATGTAAACTTGAACTCAAATTTTATTAAAATAATCTGAAATACTTGAAATGTGCAGTATTATTTAACTAATTCAAATTTGAATTCATTGCATATTTTATGAACCCCCCAATTTTACTATCCCCGAGCCGCCACTACATTTACGTAAATATAAATGGATAAATTGCAGTAAACTATAATTGAAAGATTATTGTCATCTATTTATCCAGTGTTTACAGGCGTTCCACAAGGGAGCATACTTGCTCCTCTGCTTTACACTATTTATACGGCTGACCTACCCACTCATCCCGATACTGTTACCTTCACCTATGCCGATGATACAGCCATTCTCTCTCCTCACTCAGATCCCGTCATAGCTGCCCGTAACTTACAAAATCACCTCCAAATCCTCGATCCCTGGCTTCGTCAATGGAAAATCGGGGTAAACCAACAAAAATCCAAATAAATAGTATTTACATTAAACCGCAAAACGCTCCCTCCTATTTACCTCAATAATATTCCTATTCCCATTACGAATCAAGTGAGATATCTCGGACTCTATCTGGACAAAAGGCTCACATGGAACCCTCATACTCGACTAAAACGGATAGTCTGCAAGAACAGATACAAAATGTTAAAACGATTACTCGACAAACGCTCTAAACTGACACTAGCGAATAAAAGACAACTATACAATTCGTTGCTGGCACCCATATGGACATACGGACTGGAATTGTACGGGACAGCCAAACGAACTAACCTCAACCGCATACAAACTCTCCAATCCATAATCCTTAGAACCATAGTAAATGCCCCATTTTACGTCTCCAACCACACGATCCACTCCGACCTAAATATTCCATTTGTCTCTGATTTAGCCCAATCCCGCTACAATAAATTCCATTCCAAACTATCCTCTCACTACAATCCATTACCTAATCCTCTCACTATCCTCCAGAACAATCCCTACCAATCCTCTTCGAAGACTCAGGCGGCGATGGCCCCATGATCACTTAATTGCCTAATGTTGACCTCCTAGGTTGGCTGCCATACTGCTCTAATAGCTCACTTACGGTTACCAACACTGGATGGTCGCCGTTCAAGTTATCACACGCTAGTGCGTGCATGTTTATTGTATATATTATATATATGTATTCATGTACGCAATTTTCATTTTATCATTTTTGCTTGTTGCATTTGTGTATGCAGTTGCAAAATAAAGAAAAGAAAAAAAAAAAAAATTATTATTGGAGTAATTATCATAAAAAGAGGAAGTCTGGCTTAATAAAGATTCTCTTTTGTATTTATTTCAATCTGAGACCTTTTTCTACTTACATAATCTTAATGGTATAAATTTACATCAAGAAGATTCTATCTTCTTTCCGGCTAGAAAAGCTTCCTATTTTGTAAATATAATGATACTTTTTTTTGTGTGGAATGTTTCCTGATAATGTACTTCCTTATTTCAATCACAAGACCATGGTGGAATATATTCGCCAATATATGTGGACCCATACAGCCCATCTGTCAACTTGAAAATGATTGTTTTCATGACCTCAAGCTACCAACATACATCCCTCTTTAATCACTTGTGAATTAACTTATCCAATTGGAAGATCTATCGAATAGCCTTGCTCTCTGCAAGTCCACTTTTCCGCAACTTTGTTTTCTATATCAAATAATTAACTATATTTTTAATATTTTCTCTCAAATGGTTTTTATCAGTATTCATTAGGTTTGTAAATTATATCAGCCGAACATCTCATATTAATTAATACATTTTATTGTAATTCTAATCATACTAAAAGAATTAGATATTTTTGAAAATGAAAGCTCTGTCATACAAAATAGGTACCATAGAAGAAAATGAAATAGCTAAGGAAAAAGCAGTATATGACTCAACTTTTATTGGAGACTTTTCTTTTATAGAAATCGCTAAAATCAGCAGGTTAGAGGATCTCATCAAGGAAATTGTTTCCTGCGTTACCAGATCCTTCAAAGGAACAGCTATCGAAATTTAGACGCCCAAAACATGAAGAAAAAAAATGATTTAATTTAAAACCTATTCCTACTGATGATATATCGGCTGAAAACCAGAATGTAGAAGGAAAGAAAAGAAAGTGTAATCAGTGTAAAAGAGGCTCGGTGAAGCACCCCTGTCATTGAAACGTTTATTGAAGTAATTGATTCAATGAGCAGTAGAAGAGTTCAGAATGGAACTTCTAAATCAATGGAAGTATTAACATCTCTCATTACTTGAAAGTAAAATTTCAATTAATTCCTGGATTAATCGCATCAAAATCAGGACGCTCAAAAGCGCAGTGGAAAGGCCGACTTACAGCTAACGAATGTAGAGATTGGAGATCCTATAAAAAAAAACATAAGAAATGGTTACAAACTGATTAAAAACTGATAAACAAAAGGACATCCCTAAGCATGTTTCAGATGCAAGGGGTCTTAGTAAGGTATCAACACGGTTAAATTCTCTTGCAAATTGTAATAGGATTAAGAAGGAGAGAAAATGGGGTGCATAGGTAAATAAACTAGAAGTATGGGTGAACACTGTATAATCGAAAAGTAGCACAAACTGCCGGGACTTTACACTAAAATATATAAAATGGTAGTGAGAGGTAAAGAGAAAAATTGATGACGCGTTGTGACTACTGTATGAATTCTGCTGCAAGTCTGTCGGTAGACTTCCTCCAACGGCTGACACAGCTATATTTAAACAGTTTCTCTCACTCCACTCTGGCGTAAATTAGTGAGTGAGACTGCCATTCTCTCTCTCTCTCTCTCTCTGCTTTGGATCCCTCTCTTCGGATCCTATTACATCAGAGAGGGATCCAAAGCAGAGAGAGAGAAAGACAGTCTCCTCACTAGTTTACGCCAGACTTCGAGTGGAAGAAACTGTTTAAATACAGCTTTATCAGCCATAGGAGGGAGTCTACCAACAGTCTTGCAGCAGAGTTCATATAGCAGTCAGAACACGTCATCAACCTTTCTCTTTATCTCTCACTACCATTTTATATATTTTAGTGCAAAGTCGAGGCAGTTTGTGCTACTTTTCGATTATACAGTGTTCACCTATACTTCTAGTTTATTTATCTATACAACCCCATTTTCTCTCCTTCTGAAACCCATAATACAAATAAATATAAGATCGCACATAAGTAATCTAGAGTTTTTTGAATTCTCTTAAATGAAGTCGTGAGAGTTTCTTGCTTATGTACAGTATAGGCTTCAGCGCAATACATTGTTCTATCACTTATAAAGTATTAAGCTGGACTGCAATATATAATATTAATAATAACTGTAATAAAAAACTACAATAAAATTTATAATATTTAAATATTACAAGGATACAATCGGAATGGGGAGAGAGATCAGCTCCAATAACCTAATTTCACTCCCAATAAACAATATATTAATATATATAATAGTTTTCCTTGTAAGTATATACTTTAGGATTTAATTTAATAACATAAAATAAAACCTATTAAGAAAATAATATAGAGGTAAAGATAAACAAAAACAAAATAAAAGAAACAATAAAGGGATACTGAAAGAAGCATCCTATTTTACATAGATAAGAGATTATCAAATGTCTCTATTTACAAATATTTACACACACACACACACACACACACGCACACTCGCTATACCCGTATTTCCCATCGTCATGACATCACGGACACCACTACTAGTACTGACTTTATTAAACTAAGACTGAACAAACTACTCGCCAGAGTCAGGTAGCCTCCTCCCTAATCCTCTGTGCTAATCCATTGCTGATAATGATTCTTCACGGACCTATGCCGTCATAAAAGGATAAAAACATACACTTAATTCATAAAATTTAATTTTTCCATTATTTAATTTTCTCTTTAAATGTCAAGAGAAATTTTCTTTAATTTTCTCTTGACTTTATTTTTCAAATGTCAAGAGTTTTTCACTCAAATGGTAGTTATACAGTAAATGTATATATATTATATCTAATGTTAGCTTTAGGGAGGATGTAATATAATTCTATATTTGAACTTCCAAAATAAAATTTCTGTGTAAATTGTATATATATTGGAGAATAAATGTTGCATCTGTCTATCTACACCACACACACACACACATATGTATATGTATATACATGGAGAGAGGCAGAATATAGCAACTCTTTACTTAAAGTTGATCGGGGTCCTTATCATTCTCGTACGTACTTAATCCTGCCAGGCTGCCTGCTCCACTCCGCTCCATACTTCTCCAGTGCCAACTTCTTAAATTTTTGCATTGATATATTGATGTTGTGTATATGTATATGCGTACGTGAGTGAGTCTTCACTTTATATTTAAATTATATTTTATTGTTTCATAAATATATACAAAAAAATATGACTTTACGTCACAATGGAAGATACTCGACTTTAAATGGAATAGTTACTAGAGTTTTTTTGGTTGTTTTTTGAATTTTCTCGAAAATGGGCCTATCAATTTTTTTTTTTCTTTAAACTTGTAAATTGCTTATTGTACAGTTGTATACGTATTATGTGAGTTAGGTTTTAATTGAAATTGCCGTTACAAGGTTTTGTTAAATGGTTGAAACACACAAGGTGTTGCCATATTATTTACACTCAGGTCAATAAGTATCTTTAGTTCCCCCCACTATCTTTATTTCTAACTAAAGTTAATTAAGCTATCTAAACTTTTAATAAACATTTCAGATTAAAAAAAAATCGTCCATTTTGTAATTCTTACGGTATGAGAAAGAGAAGTGAACGTGATTATTTCACGTTAGAATTTTTTTTTTTTTTTTTTTTTTTTAATTTCTCTTACCGTTAACGTGATCAAGGTGTGTATGTGTATGTTTTTTCTTCTGCAAAACTCCCTTTAGTTGTCTTACTTGTAACCCCACTTGAAATGTTACTACACCCTCCTAAACTCATCCTGAACTTCTCTAAAAGTTCAACCCTCTTATACCCACTAGAAGTGGTAAATGTAGAAAAAGCTGGTCCTGACGGTCGATAAAGATACACATCTCTTTTTCTTCTCCCCCCCCCCTACACATACACACACACACACACACACACACGTGCACAGACATACACACTCGCCCCATATATGTTGTTTCTCCATCACTACAGCTCTCTCTCTCTCTCATTCTATCACATCCACAAATATAGAAATAGTATTGTGGATTCTGAGTTATCTACAATTTTTTTTCCCCCCCTTTTCAGTGTGTACACACACGACCAGCACGAGCTAGCATTACAGAAAAAAAAGTTAAAAAAAAAAAAAAAAAATTGAAAGGTGTTACACAATACTAAGGACAATATAGCGGTCCTAGTTTATTTAGTTTAGTTTATTTTTTCTCCCCTCCCTTCCACCCCCTGTCACTACACTATCTAAAGCCCCCTGGCCTGTGGCCTATACAATAGAGGAAAAACACTGAATATATAAAGAATATCCTTCAAAATAGAAATACAACTTTGATGTAAAGTTTTTATCTTTCCTTTTTACCGATAATGATCAGTTTCAAAGTTTTATTTAGCATAAGCAACAAGGTCTGGTTTTTTGTTGTTGTTTTTTTTTTTTTGTTTTTTTTTTGTACCATTGGATAAATAATCTCCTTTCTCATGAAAACTCTTTTAAAGATACTTATCTATTATTTCTTTGTAATTCAATTTACCAATATGTAACTTGAGGTAAACCTTATCACCATGTGCAATCTAAATATATATTTTTTTGTAGCGTTAAAAACAAAACAAAAAGGAAACTTAAAGATTTAATTTAAATATCCACCATCATGTCTGCCTAAAAATATAATATACTCCTAAGAAAATAATAATAATATTTATTTTTTTCCTTTTTCATAAAGTGTACTGGAATTATTTCATGACTTTTTCAAATTTTTCGAAAGAGAATCGTCAAAAAAAAAAAAAAAAAAAAAAAAAAATATGACGTTAAAACATTCTGATAACTTTCTCTTACAGCTCCTTCCTTAATCATGTAAGTTAATCAAAAAGGGTAGAGAGAGATATTAGAAAGTGTGAATGAATTGCAAAAATTCTTCAGTTATTTTTATGTACGTTCTTCTGCGTTCTATGAACATTTATACGCATCATCAGCTATATCTTGGTGAATACTCGGAATTTTGATTATCGCATTAGTAAATTTTTATATTTTTACTATATATTTTTCAGCAAAATAGAATATGTTTAATTCAGTATCAAGAGCTATTTTATGCTATGGCGGTCAGATATGAGCTGGAAATGCTTATCTAGAAGTAGAAAAACTGCTTAGATTTTTTATTAAAAAAAAATCTGGTGTGAAACACTCACACAACTTTCTCTTACTCCAGTACTCAAAATTATAATTGACAAATTTTATAGTTAGTGTACCAAATTTAATGAAATTCGTCGAAAAGTGAAACACTGTCCAGTAAAACTGTCCGGTTTACTAATTTCCTTGAAACTCGGAATTTGGGTCATATATTAATTTCTAGTTATTTCAATTTGGATGACCTGAATGTATACCAATGTGATAGGCATTTTAAAGAAAAACAAACCCCCTTACCCAAAACCCCTGAAATGAATTATCCGGGGAAAGTTTCAAATCAAAAAGTGTAGCTCTTTATATGTATAGTTAACAACGCTGGTTTAAAGAAAATCGTTGGAGCCATTTTCGAGAAAATACCAGAAAACTGAAAATTATATTTCAGTAAAAACGCACTTACGGTTATCTATTTTTTTTCAAACTCGGAATTTCAACAACATATTTAATTCTAATTAACATTATTTAGATGACAGAATTGTCTAATATACTGAAACAGCAGTAAGATGAAAACCTACCCCACCCCTCCCCCAGAAGTGCCCTTAAATGAATTTTCCTGGAGAAATGTTTCAAATAAAAGGTTGTAGCTCTTTATGTGTAGGGATTATTAAAAAGGTTTAAAGAAATATATTCGGAGCCATTTTTGAAGAAAATTGCAAAAAAAGTAATAAAAAAAAACAACTGTAAAGTGGTACTTACGGTGAGGAATATGACACATAAGCCCGTCAGATCCCATGGTGATACCTAAACGTAATATCAAGTTTGAACTTTCTGCGATATTTCGTTTTTGAGCTACGCTGTTCACACAAACACACACACACAGACCATTTTCTAAAAACCACTTTTTCTGACTCCGTTAACGGCCCAAGTAATATTGACATTACTTTAATAGCAAATGCAATAATAGGTATGCTTGACTACTGGAGAACCGAAGATGATGAAAGCGTATCTGATCATAGACTCATTAGTTTTACCATCTCGCACAGGTTTTAAAGAAACTACACTGACTGAGACGTTTCAAGTTTAAATTAAGAGAGAGCAATGCTGAAGAATTCCATTTAAAGGTAATCACTCGTTTAAGAGAATTAAGTGAGAAGCAAGGTTAGAAATAACAATGTGGACAATGAGCAGAAAGATTTAATCAAAAATACCAAGAATTGAACGATGTGTACAGGTGATGTTCGATGATAGGGGCGGCATGATGGAAAATTTTGGGTGCGAGAAAATTGAGTCGGATTAGGAATATGAATAGATTTGTTCCGTGATGGAGAAACGAATTAAGCGAGGAGACGAAAAGTGTAACAGACTGAGATGATTACATCAAAGAACAACAAAATGATAAGAGAAATGAGAAGGAACAATGACGATGCAGGCTAAAAAGGACTATAATGGTAAGATAAGTTACCCCAAGAAGAAATCTTGGATCGACTTTGCAACACATAAACAAGTCTAACTTATAGAATTCATGATGGAAAATGTGGTGGGTCCGCAATGCTGGATAACATCCGGTATTTTATCCGTCGTAGCATATGCATATTGGTTTTTTCCTGACCGGTTTCGGATATTCATCCATCGTCAGAGCAAATTCACTAAGTTCGTGTAGAGAGTTCACTTCAGCGAAATGTTTCTGATATATACAACCAAGAAGTGTGAATCTACAGAAACATTTCGATGAATTGAACTCTCTACACGAACTTGATGAATTTGCTCTGACGATGGATGAATATCCGAAAACGGTCAGGGAAAAAACCAATATGCACGCTACGACGGATAAAATACCGGATGTCATAGAATTCAGTCTGCAAACCTATTGCAGAAAAAACAAAGAGTGCGCTTACACTGTCCACATTACGGAAGCCCACAAAATAATGCATAGAAAAATTTCACATAAATTGCAGAGTAATAAATGGTTAGTAATTTTTGGACAAAAAAATATATACAAGTTTTATGGTGTAATAAGTATATTTATATGTATATGTGTAAACAATATTTTTATAATTGTAGAATTAAGTGGTTCAAACAAAGTATTGAAATACAATAACCTATTAATTGCGTCAATTGAGATAACTGGTCGAGGCTTATAGGTTATTGTAAAGAGGCATGGTTGTATAGAGAAAGGTTTTTAGGAGCATAATGGTATATTTTGTGACATGATACTAGTTCTAAATAGATGTGGTTTATTTATGT
>JAAEAF010008402.1:0-30210 GCA_011037195.1 Triatoma infestans
TCATTTCTTCATAATATGTTAAACATGCTTGCTCTACAATTCTTTTGAAATGAAATTTAAACGACTTCACCGCTGATTCCCATAACCCATCAAAATAAGGGGCATATCGAGGGAATAAATTCCCAGCGGATTTCCTCCCGAGCAAGATAACTTAGAATAACTTCATCTTTGGATATTTGTGCAAAAATCCTTTCAAGCTCTCTTTCAGCAACTCTAAAATTCGACCACCAACTCTTATTATTCCCGTATTATCGATAAACGGGCACAAGTTTTTTATTCTACCCTTTCGATAAATTTGATCCTTATGTAACTGATGCAAATCCTCCGCAAAACATTCGCTCTGAATCAGTTTAATAATAACCATCTCAGCTTGTGATAATTCGCTCCCAGATATTGCTCCGGCTGTGCTAATCACCCTTTGGCTTAATCTGATAAATCTAAAAATATAAACTACTGTTCTTATCTATCGGGTATAAGTTGAAAACCTATACCCAATCTATCACTGATTGTATCGCAGCTGACATTAATTGGTTACTCTTCTTTCTTCTATAGTAGTTGACCCAATGGTAGGTTGCATAGGCCAAGCTTCTCTCTTGCTGAGCCATGGGGGTCCATGCCACCATAAGACATCAACCACTATTTGTGAGGGAACCTCTTGAAAACTTGTCTGACGTGTTATCTTCTGTTTTCACATGTCTCCATTCAAATCCTGTTGTCATTTTCTGAATATCGCAGACTCTGTTAGCTTCAGCTGTTAGAAAAAGAATGTTTTCCAACTACCTGAGGTGAATTTAACCAGGCAAGTAATATGGTGGAATCACACCATAAAATTCTTTTTCCAATCTTCACCCACAGTGCGGTAGCACCTTGACAATCAATCTTGCTAAAATAAGAGCCCCACATATTTCTAAGCGCGATAAACTTAAACATTTAAGTGGAGCTATCCGCGACTTGGCACATAACAATTTAACTTGCCCAGATTTATCCTTTACATATATAACACCGCCATCCTTCTCAGAGGCATCGCTAAAACCGTGTAGCTCTAATTCTCCATTCCAGTTATTTCTAAATGGTCTTTCTATTTTAAGACTCTAAATATCCTTCAGTTCAGAACGATAATTTATCCATTCTTCTTGCAGATTCTTTACCAGATCTTCGTCCCACTCAGTTTTCGAGATCCATAATTGTTAAAGGAACAATTTTGCCTTCACAATAACTGGCCTTTCTAGGCCTAATGGATCAAAAATTCTCGCTGCTTCTGATAAAACACTTTGTTTTGTTATCCTTTCTCTGTGTAGTAAATTAATAGAAAAGCTGAAGCAGTCTTAGCGTTTTTATCGCATTGGTTCCTTGCTCTGGGATATATTTCCTTTCTTTTTTCTGCTCAGGAATCATTTGCAAAAATGACTGTTTATTAGCATACCATTTGTGCCGTCCAAAATGAGCCTTCTTTAGCATTTCCGTTACTGTCTTTTGTACCTTGGATAGCTCTTCTACCCTATCAGCTCCTGTAAGCAGATCACCCATGTAAAAATCATTCAGTGCAGCCTCTACTCCGTCTGGGTGGTATACTCCTTCCTCTATTATTGTTTGTTTTAAACATCTTGTCGCTAAATAAGATGCTGAGTCCGTGCATTAAGTTACGGTCTAAACAGTATTTTTAAACTGGCTGTCTTAGCTCATCTCTCCACAAATCTTTTTGATAACAATTGTTCCTCAGCTATCATATCTGGCGGTATATTTTAGTGATGTTAGCGGTAATAACATATTTATGCAGTCCAAATCTCAAAATTATTGAGAAAAGGTCATCCTGCATTTTTGGGCCTAACATCAGTAAATCGTTTAACGACCGCACAGAACTTGACTTCGCTGACGCGTCAAATACCACTCGTACTCTCTTTTCGAGCTGTGCCAATTTATTACGCAGGGATGAGGCATATAATATTCTAGTCTGTCTTCATTTTCTTATTTGTTGACTTTTCAACTGGTTGAAAAAATGTTCGATTCCAATCAATGCGTCGATATGACCAGGCTTATCAAACTTGGGATCTGCTAAAAATATCTCTAGTGGAATATACCAATATCTTTGTTAACTTTAAGTTCCGGCAGAGGCAGGGTTGTTTTTGGAAAAACTAAAAATTCCATCTTCTTTTTATACTGCGAATATCTTGACTTAATAGTGCATTCCACACTATTTCATAGATTATTAATTGCTCCTCCTATTCCATTTACAGCTACTTCTTTCTCGCAACGTGTTAAATTCAATAGCTTTGAGAATCTCTCTGTTATAAAATTTGATTGAGATCCACTGTCGAGTAAAACTCGGACTTCTAAGGTCTTCTCATTTTTATCAATAATGTGCGCTATTGCAGTTGAAATTAAAATCACACTCTTAATAGATTTTGGGTCGTATGCAAGTGCGTTTCCACTGACACTTATGCATGAGTTAGGGCTTGGTTTGCATTCTTTATATATATTTTCCTTAACGCCTATATCTTTAACATTTTTATGGAGCAAGGTATTATGCACACCTGGGCATAAGCGACATCTTAGGCCTGTACAACTTTCAGACGAATGGCCTTTTAAAAAGCAATTTTCTTACAATCCTAATCTTTTTATCTCATTAATTCTGGCTGGAACTGTTAACGTTCTAAAGAGGCTGTAACGTTCTAATGAAAATATTTTGTGTGGCTTTTGGCAATAGTAGCACGCAATATTTGCTGAATTAGTATTCTTCTCGGGTGTTTCACATGTAGATTTCTTGAATTGCCAAATCATGGTTTTGACTTTCTCCAGCTGGAATATGTGTACTTTTTTCTTCTTCCAGAGCTCCTACTAACCCCGCTTTATCCTGCAGGAAGGTCATCAACTCACAAGTGGTCGGAATCTTATCCTTATTTCCGATCTGCTTATTTTTGAATTGTTGTTGCACCTAACTACAACTCAAAATAACAGGAACTAGAAGACCGACCTATTGTTCGACTGGCATTCCTAACGATTTAAAAGATCTTAAGTGTGATGAAATTTCATCTATAAGGGTTTGAATTTTGCGCTGCACCACCTTATCTATCTTTTCGTAATCTAGCATTGCCTGTACATGTCTGTTTACTACCCATCTCTTGTTAACAAATCTGACTTAGAGGGCTTCTCATGCTTGCTGATAATTTTCACTTGTTACCTCCATTGCCTTGTCTACCATTGCTGCATCACCCCTTGATGCTTTTATTAGATCTAAATTTTTGTACTGATACAAGATCTTTTCTACAACCAATTATGACTAAAACTCTTCTTTCAAAGAACGAAACTCTTCCCATTTTCCGACAAAAGTAGATAATTCTAACTCTGGGAGCTTAATTACGCTTTTTCCACTTGCTTCGTCTAAATCACTTTCTTGTAAATTTGTCAAATTGCTATTTGAATTAGCTTTAAGCTCACTGCTGATTGACAGATTGTTAATAGGTGTTTTAGCTACACTTACAAATATAAAATATACTTCTTCAAACACTTCTCTTTTTTTTAATTCTTTTTCATTTTCAGGATCTATTAATTCAATTTCCGTTTGCATATTCGCAAATTTATCCTGTAAGGGTCCTATTTTACTCAAGTTTAACCTTGATAATGTTTATATCTGCTTTTTCCCAGTCAATTTAATTTAAGTAGTTACTGAACCTGGTCAGTGCTTTCTCTTTCCCCAGAACTGCACTCTTTGGTAATGCAAACCTTTAATGTCTAACATACTTGAACATACATGAACTCCATTTACAAAAATCCCAAACCCATCAACATGGGTCATCTTTCTCTTCCCTAGTAAAAGCCTCTAAATTATTCCTATCTCAGAATCCCAAAATCATAATCCTGTCATCCGATAAAACCAAACAAGCAGTAGCAACGACAAACACGATTACGATAAAAAAAAATTTTCTCTAATTTCAGACTCAGATACTTACATCAAACTTAATAAAGATCGTACCAATCAAAAAACTACCAACAAACTAATTACGGACTTAGACAAACAAAAATTTATAGAACTCAGAACTAAAATTCGTCTTTCAAATTCCTCACCCATCCTACCAAAAATTTATGGCATAATTGAAACCCACAAAAACAATAATCCATTAAGACCAATAATTGGGGCGGGTGTTGGTGTAGTGGTTATGAGCATGGATTTGTAAGTGAGAGGACCCCAGTTCGAGTCCAGCGTATAACTGTTAAATTTTATATTTGTTTAAAAAATGTTAATAGTAAAGTAGGTGCTTCCGCCCCCGTCCACGACACCTAATTTGGTACTTGGACGTAAAGCCCGCCTGAAAAAATAGGCATTACTTTACTTTTTTTTTTTTTTTTAAGACCAATAATCTCATTTATCAATGCACCTACTTATAATCTTTCAAATTCCTAACTGACATATTAAAACATTTATGATAACAGTAATAAAATTTATTTCAATTTTGGATTAATATTCACTACATATTTATTCTTATCGATCTGATGATATACTCTTAGTGAAAGAATTTCGAACAATCCTTATTGTCGGATTGGTTAGAGATATTCAAGTATGAGGTTCCTTTTTTATATATTTTGGGAATAATGCTATTAACATACACATAGGTTGCACAACACATGTAAATACACAAACACACACACACACACACACACATACACACACAACACAAAACTTGTAAGGGAATGATAACCAAATGATAATGGTTGCAATACGTATTGTCGTGCTATAAAGAGAAAGAATGAAGTCGGATATGATTATTCATTTCAGAACGATTCAAATTATAACTTAAACATTGACGAAATAATACTCGTTTTTTTTTTTATCGCTTTCATTTTCTTCAAGACCCATTCCGTGAATCATCAGTGTTGCCATGATAAGGAATCGTCACCCATGATGATTCCTTATTATGGCCACACTGCATCACACAGTTTTTTAGATAGATAGATAGATAGATACTTTATTCGTACAGCACCAAAGGTACAGAACAGTGTCAAAAAACAAAAAAGTTTCAATCAATTACAGAGGTACTCGTTTATGGAGTAATAATTTTTATTTAGTAAATATTTTTTAAGTTTCTTTTTAAATTTATTTTTTGATAGGCTCACCTGAAGCAAAGACTCGGGCAAACAATTATAGATTTTAGCGGCCATATATAGTGGGCTTTTTCCAACTTTTGAAGTCCGATGTGCACGCACCTCCAATAAGTTGTTTTGCCTTGTCGTAATGTTATGTAGTTCCTTTCTACGCCGGAACTTATTTGGATGTTCTAGTACAAATACGGCACATTTAAGGATATAGCAGCAGGGTAGTGTCAGAAAGCCTAATCGAGGAAATAGTTCGCGACAACTTGTATCCTTTCTAACCTTGCATATTATTCTTACTACCTTCTTCTGCTAGTGGTATAAACACATTCACCGCTAGTGGCGCGCTTCCCCACAACATTATGCCATAAGTCATGACTGAATGGAACAGCGCATAATAGGCCATCTTCAGTCCTTCAATGCTCAGTACGTCAGTCAGTCGTCTCATCAAATAACACAGTCTACTTAATTTCTCACATTTTTCCTCAATTAAGGCACCATAATTTAATTTAGTATCTAGTATTATACCTAGATAGTGCACCGTACGTACCTTTTCTTCTTTTAGTGAGCAGATTAATTCCTTTGTTTTTGACGCGTTCATTATTAAATGATTTTCCGCACTGTATTTAGCCAACCGGTTTATCGCTAATTCAGCATGTTTACTGCATTCCATGGGGTTCTCACCAGTAGTGACCAATGCTGTGTCATCTGCGTAAATACCTCTACGTTTTTGATGCAAGGTAAATCATTGACATAAAGGACGAAAAGGATAGGTCCTAAAATCGAACCCTGCGGAACTCCACTTGCTATACTCATTGTCTTTAGTATATTATATGTGTTTGAAAATGACTTCTCGTTTTACGCATGATATTATCTTCATGTATATATACCGGATAAGACTGAATTAGATTTTAATAGCGAACTATATACTGTGTTTTATCACAATATTAACAACTTAGATTTTGTTAAAGTGTTATACATTATTCATTTGTTCAATTAATTATTTTGATTGCAAATCTGCTATTTTCTTTTGTTGTTACTTGTGTTATTATTTTGCTAAAAAAAAAAAAAAATTATAAATTATAAATATATTTAGTAGGCTGCAATGAATTTAATGTGCATAAAGGATTACGGGCTTGCAAAAAAAATATACAGTACTAAATGCACAAATCTTTTCTGATCAATGATACGTGTAACTTAAGCCAACTTGGTATTAATAAAAGATCAGTTCTGAAGATACTTATAAGGAAACAAGGATCACAAATACATATTCCTTTTCTAAGGTGATGGATTAGGGCTTATGGAAAATTCATTCTGAATTGAATTGTAAGTAAAACACGTTGGAAGGTTAAATTCTATAATGGGTGTTTAATATAATGAAAACAAGCAGTTAGAAGATTATATATATATATCAATTAAATTATTAATTTTAAACTACTGGAAGGAAAATATATTATGATTTAGTTTTCTCTTGAAATAAACAACAATTTATGCGGAAATCTATGTATATATATAAAAAAAAATAATGACACCCATTGAAAGATATTATGATTCAATTCAAGGTTAACCATTTAATTTCTGAATGATTTTATTAAAGTAATTACTATTTTGTAAAAACCTTGTACAAGTGGATCATTACTATTACGATAATAAAATATAATAAATATCTAAGAATATATTCATTTAAAATGTAGACTATCATTATATCATTGGAAACTTCCAATGATATGTATGTACAAAATTATTTGGAAATTAGTAAGCGCAAAGTTTGTATAATGTATTAGTT
Organism: Triatoma infestans; assembly: GCA_011037195.1. Classification (NCBI taxonomy): domain Eukaryota; kingdom Metazoa; phylum Arthropoda; class Insecta; order Hemiptera; family Reduviidae; genus Triatoma; species Triatoma infestans. The sequence goes on from JAAEAF010008402.1 coordinate 6,872, forward strand.
AGTATGTCGGTGTACATATTATATTGGTTGACATTGGCACACTGAGTAAAAAACAGACAATGAACATAAGGATATTGCTGTGTAAATGTGGAGGCTGCAAAACACATCCACGACTTTCATATGATCTTGACCTAAATACAAGGTGATCCAGTATATATATATATAAAAGAGAAAAGAAATTTAGGAATTTTTAATTCTAATTATCTTTGACTGGGGTCATTCAACATGATCATTAACCTTATCTCTCTACTTTCATTCATGAGTTCAATTTTTTTTTAGATTAATTCTTTATTTACAATTTGGAGGTTTAACTAAAAATTTTATAGATTAAACAAAAAAGAAATACAAGAAAAATATCATTAATTGGATATCTAATAATAGGGATAATTCTAGAAAATATATATTATAACCATGACATACTTAAAAAGTATAAAAAAACAAATCACCATCATAGTTTGAATAGATCCTAATATTCGGATTGATTTCCTGCTTTTTAGAAAATTTTCAATGGCCCCACATAGTATGAGTAAATATATTCACAGCATTCTTAACAGTCTGGGCAACCTAACAAAGGATAACTGTTTCATTATTAATAAGCTGATGTGAAAAAATCACACAACTTTCTCCTTACTACGATTAGAGTATTATAATTATTGATATAATTCTTCAAACATAGAATGTTTCAAATTTATAGTTTTCCTTAATATAATATATAAAACCAGAAATTTTACTTATTCTTTGTTAGAATACGCTGCAACTTCAATGGGGAATATATTGTAAATCATCAGACAGCTCCTCTGACTCTACTCTACACTAGGAGCCTCTACAGCTCACCGTTCGGTGATGGACAGGTTGTATGTAGCAAGAGAACACTGTCCAGAGGCGGGCAGTGTACTGTGAATGCTCCTGGCGTCAATGACTATAGATAGATATTGACGCGCCTTAAATTAAAAAAAAAAATCAGGCAGCTCCCATAATGACTCAACAAAACCTGATCGTATTTAGTTTAGAGTTGAACTGACGTTAGCTAACATTTTGAAAATCTCTTAGAATCGCCCTAAAATAAATTTTTTGACATTAAAGTCAACAAAAATAACGATTTTGACCGAAACTTCTGGTCGGATCCCACCGATCGTAACTGAAAGGAATATAAAATTTGAGCTTCATAAATTTTTTCGTTTTTCAAATAATAATTTTGTTCAATAAATTTGATCACTCAAAATAAATTTTGAGCCAAAAATTTACATATTCACGTAAAAAACAAAAAACAGACAAAACAATCGCGAAAAATATTTTTTCGTATTTTGGAGCTTTAAAGAATTATTTCCGGTAAATATTCAATTCCGAAAATTTGATACGATCGTCAATACTTCCTCTTATAGTAAGTAAAAGAAAGTAAAAAAAAAAAAACACCTAACAACTGGTGTCAAAAGTGGGGAAATGACTACGTAACTGCGTTTTATACCAGATAGGTGGCAGTCGTAAACTGTACAGATGAATCTTGGAAGTATTCAAAATCTAGCGGATTACATTGAGAGGTCGTTGCCTACTTCGAACAGACTGCTAAATAAATTTAAGAAATGAAATTTAGAGATAATCTCAGATAATATCAAATTTGTTAATGCTTTGTTTGTTTAAAGCATTATACAAACATTTTGGCACATTATGTTGATTTATACGATTAAAGATTTCTAAATAATAAATATATAAAAATCTGATGTGAAACACTCACACGACTTATGTGCACACCACTCTAAATCTATATCAAAACCAACTAAGCTTATGGGGAATTAAATTTGAACTTAACAGTTTCTTTAGAACTAGAATGCAAAAGATGAACAAATCTACTTGAACATGCTTCTTTTCCGAGACGCTCTTCAAAAGTATTAAAACACTCATACGTATAAAAACAGAGTTAAACATTATTCCAAAGGCGTAGATGTTGCCCACTTAAAATGTTAAATCGACTGTAAAATTTTGTTAAAAAACAGGTCCAGGAATGGGCGAAACAATGGGAGGCCGAAACTGCTACCTCTGTAATCTAGATACTAAAAATTCTTTGTTTTGGAAAATTGTAAAATATTGTAACGTGGCCACCGTGCCATCTAGAGGAAGAAGCAGGCACCTCAAGTGCTCCTCGTGGCCGCTGGGAAGCGTTAGCGACGCGCTTCTAGATCCTTCTATAGCGGTCGACCGCGGCCTAGAAAAATCTAGAATCTCCTCCAGTGGTATAAATAGGAGAAGAACAAACAGCTCGAGTGGATCAGTCTTGTTACAAATGGAGTGCGCGCTTGTTAAAAGTGAATAACAAGTGGACTGAGAGAACTTTTATTGGTTTGTACAGTGTATTTAAGTGCTTTATTTGTAATCTAGTGTGTTGAACAATAAATTGGTGTTGTTAGGAGTTCAGTGTGTTTTATCTAAATCGAACCCACTTATCAACAAGTCGCAATAGCTGCTTTAAAAAACGTTTCAATATGTTAAAGTATCTTGAAATACTAGCTCTTGTTCTATTCTGATAGTGATAAATCTGACCTCATTGCTAACTTTTTGGAACATATACATATGAAAAATGATTATATGGGTTTCTCATTTCATCAAAGCAAAAATTAAAAGATTAGTAAGTCTTTAAGTTAGCAACTGCCATTACCAGCCCTCGGATAATTTTCTCATTTCGATTAAACAGGTATTAGAAATCATTAAGCCAAGAAAAACTAAAAAAAATCACCTAATCTCGACAGTTTCAAAACATCCTTCTAAAAATCTTCCTTGAAAAGCAATATTAACAAATTTATTAACGAATCTGTTCTCCAGGCCCGGATTTTTGTTCCAGACCCGATAGTTGTTATTCTTTTCGGGCCTATGGAGGTTTCGGTTAGCGCAAGGTTTAGCCCCCCCTTCTCTTGAATGATAATAACAATAACGAATCTTTTCAGTAGATGTCTTAACCTTGGTTATTTCCCCAATTTCTGGAAACTTCAAAAGTTATCCTTATCCTAATGCCTGCCACAACATCAAATGACCCAAACAGTTATATGCCGATTAGCCTCCTTAGGACAATAAGTAAGATTATTGAAAGAATATTGTTAAGATTAACCGCCCGACTGGATGTCATTCACGAAATAAAGAAGAGCAACCTGGATTTAGGCCAGGATTATCGACCCACTACCCACATTAGCCAGAGTTGTCGATGTTGCCATTTCATCCAAGAAACTTTACTATTAGCAAATTTTTCCAAAGTTGGGTTAACTTTAAAAATCTGGTGTGGAAACTCTCACATAATTTTTTCTTACTTCAATTCACATACTTACATACTGTGTAGTGTTTCGAACTAATACTTTATTATGTGGAGTGCGCCACATACACCAAAAAAATGAGGGACAATATAATTAATAACTACAAACTCCTGGTCAATGAAAACATTTTTAACTAAATATTATGAATTCCTTTGAGAAATTTTTATGGGTGTTTAACATCAGTTTTATTTCGTCCCACTAGTTTAAACGGCCATATACAAAATGGCGGACTTACAGGCTCTTGCATTTCTGCCGAATTCTCCTTTGCCTTCTTTTTCAACAATGGAATGATAGTTCTGAATTTTTTCTTTATAGCTCACATTAATTAAAACAGTAAAAGTAAAACAGTAAATATTATGTTAGATATAATTTGATTTTTTTGCATTTATGTATAATACTTATTGTATAGCATAATTTGATAATTTATAAAATACCTACGGAGCAAAAATTAGTAAAAAAAAAAAATGCTAACTAGATTTTTCATAGAAATAATTTGCTATAAATAAATTAGCGAGTTACAGTCTAGAAGTAAGGGTGTTAAATGTGGGTGTGGTCAGCATAATAATTCTAAATTTCTTGATTGGCCTAAATTACACTACCACATTTGACACCTTCACTTCTACATTGTGATAGGTTATTTATTTATAGCTACTTATTTCTATAAAGAATTAAGTTTAGAATTTTTTTTTTATTAATTTTCCCTATGTAGGTATTTTATAAATTAATCAAATTATGCAATAAAAATCTTTTATGAAAAAATAAAAAATAAAAATCAAGTAATTTTTATAGTATAATAATTTTTATCGTAAAATTGATAATTATTAAATAACTATAGAGAAAAAATTGCATGAACGGCATCCTCTTGTACGGATGCGAGGTTTGGGTTAGTGCCCTAAGAAAGAAAAGATACCAGAAGCAGCTGGCCGCGATGCAAAGGAGAGGGGCACTGAGGATCTCCCATGCTTACCACACTGGGTCGGAACCTGCGGAGTAGTCCTTATCGGCCTCAGGCGTGGGAGAGATGGGTGGTCGGAAGGGCAGATTGGTAGCCAGGAGGGCCATGATGTTCAGGTGGCAGGAGGAAGGGAGCAAGCTCACATACAGCATCAGAGGAGTACTGGTCGCAGGACACGAACCCTCAAAAAAATAAAAGTGAAAAGCACTTGTGTGTAGATAAGCTACAAAGTTTAAAAAAGTTGAAGCCATTTTCGGGAAAATCGTGAAAAATTAAAAAAAAAAAAATCAGTAAAATCGCTCACGGTTGATGAATTTTGCATAAAACTTATTGTTGCATGCGTTTGTAATACCTAAACGGAACATGAAGCATTGAGCTTCCTGCGATTTTTTGTTTTTGAGATATTCTGTCAAAACAAAACCCCTACACATATTCAAGCCAGCTCCTAGGAAGAAAAAATCTAAAGGCAGCACAGCTAGACTCAAATCCGGGACCTCCGCGTGGGAGACCAGTACGCTAACCACTTAGCTATTCCCTTCCCTACGTCTGTGATATACACTGTTTTGACAAAAACATCCTGATGATGGGCTAACGTCTGTCACGGAAAATATCTCTAATGTGTATCGTATTATCGACAATACATTTGAGCCCGGTTTTTCGCAATAACATCTGCTTGTTGCTGGAGGAAGTTGTTTACTAAGTACTTTTCGGAGGTGTAGTCTCTTTGAAATCAATATTTAATCAGCAAACCTGCAAATTGACATAGCACTAGCGTGCACATTAATACGAAAGCATTTACTGAATTTCGTATTGTTAACATTAATTATCCAACATTCAAGCTTCTTTTTCGCAAAGCTCCTTATCATCAAAAATATTACCGTCATTTTCAATGTTAAAAAAAAAAAATGAAGTTAATTAATCACTTAATGAAAAATATTTCCAACAAAATTATTGTTGCAGGGATAAACAAAACAAAGCAAAAATGTAGGAATGGAAATTAACTCTTAATGATAAACATAAAAATACTTTATCAATTACTTTGAAAATATAAACACACTAATGAAGGACAGTATATTGACAATGACAATATATGACAGAACGTTTGGCAATGTATTTATTTTCTCCAAGACTGCTAGCCTAACATGCCGACGATATATGTCAGTAAAGACAGTTATATAAGTGAATTAAGCTTGAGGTTAGTTAAACATGTCTTTGAAATTTATAAATAAAATGAATAAATCTATTTGATTGCCATAAAATTAATTCCTTTATTTAAAATTCTAATCTCAACTGTTGGCATTTAAAGGTAATGCAAATTTCTTGAATATAGATGCCAGTGAATTAAATATTGAACGATAATACTAAAAACCAGCAATACACAGATTCGGATCTGATATTCATCGGAGCTAAATATTCTCTTTTCGCTGAAATGTTTAGGAAAAAGGTTTAATTTGCCACATAATAATGAAAGTCAGGAAAGGGATTAGCTCGGTGTTTGCGCTCTAGACTAGCAACTCGACTGGTTGTCGAGTGTATGTGTGTGTATGTATGCCGTATTTGCGAGTGATTGTGTGAGCGAGAGAGAGAGAGAGAGAAACTAGAAGAGAATTATTGAGATACTTCATGAACCAAATTAGAAGTGTATAACGCGGTTGTGACCTTTCTCCTCTCCGGTCAATAGGAAGCTGTAAAGAGGAGTTACTATTTTCATTAGTGTGCAGCTTCTTACATTTCTAATGTAAATAAATAAATATATATTTATGAAACATCAGTAATATTGTAATATTAGCAATAACATTATAAAAGGGAAGGGAATAGCTAGGAAGTGCTTAGCAGACTACTGCACTCCCAAACGAGGATCTCGGGCTCGAATCCAGTACGACTGTAAGTTCGAACTGAGTGAATCCTTTGTCCTTAAATGTGCGTAGCGTAGTGCCTTTAGCCATTTCTAACGGCGGTCCTTATCCTTCAGCTTCCTACAGCGAATGACTCGCCTTTTTGTAAAAAAATGAACTTGTGTTTCCTCGAAAAATCCCTTAAACGAATGTAAAGTAAAAAGAAAACAACAAAAACCAAAATCTAGAACAACTCGGAAAGGTATTTTCTCGGCGTGTAGAAGGTGTCTTTAAAACTTTCCATTACTCCCTTCTCTCAATTAGTGTCACTAAACAGTGCAAGCAGTGCCAGCAGTTGCTCGCGACGATCAACCAAATCTGTTAAGTTCTAGCTATTCATAGTTTACGTGATGCTTAGCCAATTACAGTATCATACCATTTATGAAACTGGTAGCCGATTAGGCAGTCTATCTTTAAAAAATGCAAAGATAGTTTGCAGTATTGAAAACACTCTTCTTGCTAGGGCTATTCTTTTTAAAATAACCTAGACTAAACAAAGCTCAAAAAGAAACTATTTGAAAAAGTCCTAAATCAGGGAAATATTGTAGCAAAGTTGATTTTCTACATTTCAATCTATACCGCTAGAACGGAGGGCAACAAGATAACCTCAAAAAATTGTTCCAATACTAAATAAATGTTATAAATGTTACCTTTATCTAAATCTTTATGTGGAGAGTGCTGAATAAAGGTTAATAAAAACTTATAAATATATATAAATAGAAACACATAATTTACCACTTAAAATATACATACACAGACCAAATAAAAACACGTTTTCATGCTTAATATAGTCGAAAGCAATACATCCTCTTGCCGCTATAAGAGAAAGTAAAATAATATGAAAACAATAAAAATTAATAAAAACACAGACAAGATAATAAATATAAGTAAATTTATACATAAAAATATATATGTATTAGTAAGACAGTTTCAATGTTGTTTACTATTTTTTATTGCTAAATACATAATTTGCATGGCACACCATGAACTACTTTTATACAGACTGCGTTACTTAGTATTAGTTTATAGTTATTACAAAAAATGATTATTTATTATGTAAGTAATGTTATTACTATTATTACTATTTTCTATATATATATATACAGTTTTTATTACGTTCACAAAGTAATTGAAGTAATTTAGTATCATGAGGACTATTTTGTTAAGGTCATTGACGCAATTTCAAATTACTTCGTCCTGTTAGTCTTATTACTGAAAGTAATTATTTATTAATACGATCGTTTACTTAAAAACAAAGTTTCTATTGAAGAAAGTAAAAAAACAGATGAAAATAAAATCAGAACTACATCTACACAAAGATCTAGAGCAACACAGTTGTGTAAAAAAATTATTCATAATGCAATTCCCTTTGGTTGATGACGCATTCTCCATAGTTCTGTGGACAAAGTGGAGCAAGACGGAATTTCCGGCATCAATTAACAGCCGTCGTGATCACCATAACGATGGGGATCACGTTTTCTAAGATATCGTTGATTATTTTATGATGATTTCTATTCTTCTTCTTTTTTTTCATGTTAAAAGTAGCGCCATTTCCGTTCGAAGAAGAAGAATTTCCGTTTCGATCTTAGGTGAAATCAAAGAACTTGTTGAAATTCACAATGATCTCTTTCCGATTGATTATTTAGTTTATTTTGACACTAGTTAACAAAAACACTCCTTTTATGATACACAAAAGTGTAATTGACAACAGAAATTTATATCATGTAAAAAGTATATCTGAGTTTTTTTAGAATACAGTAAACAATTAAATACAGTTAAAACATAATTCCATGAATTGAACAAATTTAAATTACAGAAGCAATTCCAATACTACCCCTAACCAACAGTTACAGAAGGTAAAAAAAACAAATACGTAAAATAACCTTATACATAGCCAAAGTCTAAGAGAAATAAAAAATATAACCTTAGCATAAATTTTTTTTTTTTTTATTTAAGGCGCGTCAACATCTATGGTCATTAGCGCCCGGAGCCTTCTCAGTGCACTGCCGGCTCCGGACAGTATTCTCACGTTACAGACAACACTATCCATCACCGGACAGTGATCTGTAGAGGCTCCTAAGAAAAAAAAATCTAAGGGTAGCATAAATGATATCATCCAATCAAATTATAGTACATTGCACGGAGATTAGAAATTTTTATTATAAACGAAAACTGGCCTACGCTAGATTATCGCAGTTGTATCCCCGACTAAACAGGAAGTCCAAATTAAAAGTAAAATGTATCCTTTTATTATTATACACCTCCCTAATAAGACCCTTAATTATTTACGCTTGTCCTGTTTAGAGTGGAGCAGCGGATTCCGTTATAAATAAAATCCAGATAATACAAAATATAATTCTAAGAGTAAAAACAGATTCTCCCTGGTTTGTCATATTCATAAAGAACTTGGAATTCCAACAATAGTATTTATCAATACTTTCCTTAAAATTTCTCAAATCTGTTCAAACTTCTAAACATAAAAATATTAACAAACTAGGAAAACCGATTATTAATCGTTGCTTACGCCCTCGTCTTATACAAGACATAATACAGTTAGTTGTAGACTACTTCCTTTTATCAATCTAAATTATCCGTTCGTTATATGGGACAATCTTAGACAGAACCCTCACAATAAATATCTGTAAATTAATACCTCATATATTACAACCATGTATAACAAATTTTTGTTGATCTGGTTTAAACACTCAATTAAAAAAAAAAAAAAAAATTATTACAAGCATTTGGATATTACTTTATTTGGGTCATTTCTTGGAAAAGTCTTAAATTTACTAGATTCTTTCTCTAATATTCTGTCCAAATTCCTACACAACATACATCCATTGTGAACTTATTGGTCAAAATGTTTTTATATATATAGATAAAAAGAAAAACATTCGCTAAAAATATTTTTTCATTCTCAGTTAACCGGAAATGCATGTATTTCCGGTGAATACTCCATTTTCGAAAATTTTATATACTTAATTGCATTACTTCCTCTACAGAATAAGAAAAAGTAAAAATGAGAATAGTCAAATATAAAACAGGGTCCTTCTTTCTTGGTTCGGTTCTTACTTGGTTGGACATTAATTTGGATAAATTGTTTCAGTAGAGATCTTTTTTCAAATGGTATTATATTGTTTTTTTTTTCAAAATATTTTATAAAGTACATTAAAAAAAAACAACAACAAGAAAATAGCGGAAACAATTTTTAAATCGGTTTAGTCAAGATATTGAATTTTAAAATTTATCAATTTACTTGATTTAAAAACAATATTTTTTTGCTCTCGTTAATCGACTTAGGTTGTTATTGTTTAGTCCATTAAAGTGCACGGTGACCTTGAAATATCTAAGTATGTAGGTACAATATCTGTTATTAACTTCTAAATCTTCAGTGGATGGTAAATTCTTCAGATGCTCTCTGAGTCTATAACGTCCCTTCGGAAAATTGTTATCATACGATGTCCATTATTGTTAAAACTGATGCTGACAAGGCGCTGGTCGCGCGATTTTCTTGGCGAAGAAGAATAGTAAGAAAAATGATGCAGTTGGAGAAACCACCCAATGGACCATAAATACCTTCTCGTCTCTTTTTTAAAAACTATTTATTACTTGTCTGTTGAAGGAGCTGTTGGACACCTGCATTGGAAATTTAAAATTTACTAGCATTTCAAAAAAGTGGCAAGATTAGCTATTTAAAATGCAGAAGATATATTTTATATGCAAAGTATAAAAGAATAAATTTAACAAATTGATTGATTACATTCATTTCAATAATTATAGACTACATTATAAAATAGTTAACCCATTAAAACAAAATGTTTGCAATTATAGTGATCATAAATTACTGTTATAAAAACTGGACTACGAACAGTATATTATCTTATTAGTATCTAGGGAGCCATATATAATTATATGTGCAAATTAAGATGGAATGCGACACTAACAGGACAATCTTTTTCTTGTTAAAACGTCGGACTGAGTTTTGTCCAAAACCCCAGTTAATTCAAGGTTATTAGCAAAGACAAAATGTAGAGCAGGAGAGCCTCAAATTATTGCAGGAAGGAAGGAGTGTCCTTCACCTGGAAAAGATTTATAAACGACATTTATAAACAAAATTTAAGCTTGAATCATCAAAACTTTGTTAAGAAGTAAGGAATGTGCTATTATTGTCAGGATTGTAGCACAGTAAAAAGTTAATAGTTGGATATCATTTCTGTGAGAGATTTAGAAATCACGATGGACAACATATTTTGATGCAATTGTATAATTAGGCCATCTGCAGTAAATATTTCTGAGATAATATAGCAAGGTAATTGAAGGCTATTAAAGATAATAAAACAAGTTTAACAGTTTATCCTGTGATTATAAATATGAGATACGGTAATGATACATAGTTATTGCTATGGATAGTTTGTTTGCATTGTATCTTGATGATTTGCCCTTACAGTTGGTTTACGAATAATGTTCTCCCTTTCATTTCTTCCAGAAAAATGTTTCAAATGAAGTTATTTATTTAAATCAGCAATTTATATTTTAAGTTTAAAGAAAATCGTTGGGGCCGTTTTCGAAAAAAAATCCGTAAAAACTCAAAACCCTTTTTGTTTAAGTTGCACTTCCGAATTACCGATCACAAATACAGGTTCAGTGCTGACACAATTCATTAGTCGATTGGGTGAAAACTTTAAAAAGAATAATAATTATGTTGTTACAACTGTATCAGTCTCTTCAAAATTCATTTTCAAGTATTCAATTTTTGTGCCATTTATCTTAGAACGGCATGAAAAGTTAAGAAAAAGCAATATGACGCTAAATTCGATATGAACAACCTTTCGTATTATTTTATTTCTTAGATCATGATAAAAGATTGTAACAAGTGTAATTCTAACTCTTATAATTTTCTATGATAGAGCAAAATAAATAAAATATAAATTAATGACGCCGTATCGATTAATATTCAGGTTAATGATTGACTATCTGTGTGATCATTAAATTAACCTTACCACAACTCTAATAGGAATGATTTGTTTTTCTGTTTGTTTAATGATTAAATTTTCCTAAATGTGTTTGTTTTATATTATTTTATTACAAATAGGTGATTGATTAACGATGTAGCGTGACCTAGAAGTACTAAAATTAATGTATCTGACAAATAATTGATTTAATATGATACTGTATTTAAAGGCTGAGAATTTCCATTTCCTTTAAATACCAACAATGACATACAAATTGCTGCTTCAGATAATAACAGTCACCATAGTTAAATACTTTGAAAAACAATGGCAAACATAAGCAATTTCACAGAGATATAATATTTTCAATTTTTCATTAATTATTATTACTTAAACAATGGTTAGGTTAAATTATTTTAGTTTAAATTATATCTCAATTTTAAACTGTGGCAGTTCCAGTGTTGAACCTGTTTATTAATAAATACAACACTAATTTCTTTGGCATGTTGTTTATTCAGAGTAAAATTTATGTAGAGCACCAGGTGCATCCTGGAGTATTATAATAGTCTCTGGCCTACGGATGACACCAGCTCTTCATGGTAGCATATAAGTATGTAATGGTTATCTTGGTCTGAATATTGACAAACGCCTATAGCGCTAAAAGATTTACGATTAACTTTTGAACTTAGCAAATCCCGTTACATAGTTTCTATCTAAAGCTCTATACCTTTTGTAATAGAAGAAGGCTAGTGGTTCGTGATGTTGAAAATGGTGAACACACAAACTTAATTCTCTATTTATATTTCAACGATTTTCTTTTTTTGATTGTTATAAAGGATTATCGCTGTGCGACCTGAAAGATCTATTGTGCCCCCTGGTGCCTCTCAGTGCACTGCCGGCCTCCAAGCAGTGTTCTCTAGCTTCAGACTATTCTGCCCATCACCGGACAGTGAGCTCTACAGCTCCTAGGAAGATAAAGTCTAAGGGCGGCATGTCGGATTTGTACCCGGGACTTCCACGTGCTAATCCTGCGTGCTACGATTGAGCTAATCCCTTCCTTCTCCCTTGGTTTATGCCAAATAACCGGGAACGGAGGCCCTAGTTTGTGTACTGTGTTTGTCCTTGTGTGTAAAGTGTAGAGTGGGGGTAGTTTACTGTATTGTCTACTGTTTTGACGAAGTGCATGGAGTACTGAACTGTGGTAACCTTCAGCTCGCTACTCCCCAAGTAACTACATGCAACAGATACCCCTTGCGGGCAATGATTTACTTAGTGAGGAGGAAAGGGAGGGTAGAGTGATCGAGCGATGAGTGATAACTATAAAATGGCTAATGTGAATCGTCTGAAGAGCGATGAGGCTAGTTAGACTCTAACTTGTTTTAAAGTGGAATAGGTAGTGTGGCCAGCTTGGGAGTATCTTTAAAGTTTGAATTTGATACTTGTTAATTGCTTCAAGTTGACCTGATGACTGATTTCTTCCATGTTTATTTGGCGAATGATTATTAAGCCCTCAGATGGTCGGCTTTTATTCAGTTTCACCTACAGCTTGTAGGTGGGAGATTCGCTTGTCTAAATTGTAGCCCATTTGCCAATATGTTATAGTGGACGTGATAGGAAAGGTAGTGTGTAATTGAAATGGCTTGGAGACTCAAAGTTGGAGTTTGTTGCGGCTGCTTATGAAACTATAGGTTCCAGCTGTGGCATGGCGCCTTGATGGTGATTGGTTCCAGCTGTGGCATGGCGCCTTGATGATGATTGGTTCCAGATTTGTTTCATTGCATCTAATATGATTTACAACCTAACTGCTTTAACTGCAAATCTATCTGCACTATATTTTCATGTTCTTAATGCTCTACTTGGTGAAGAAGTCGATACGCTTAATTTTTGGAACTATTTCTCTGATTGTGATGTTTTAGGGTATTAAAAATGTTAGGCTGTTAAAAATTTATTGTGAAAGCTGCACACGACTTTCTCTTACTCAATTTGCATATTTTGTTTTATGATTTACTATTTATTTGTACTATTTAAATGACATTGTTTCCCATTTTAGGCAACTATCACATAATGAGTTTAGGAGGAAGGCTTAACCATGCTTGAATTAGTTTATCTACAAACCTTCTGCTGAAGTGCCATCCAAATATACATTCATCAACTTGGTCATCACACAAGCACAAGAAGATTTGCTTCATGAAGAGTCCAAAATATCCTTAGTCCAAAAAGAAATTGGCCACTAAAATGACGACCAAATCGGATAATAAGGACGTCCCAATTGGAAGTTTGCCTGCAATTAGTGTGAGTCCCTCTGAACTCGTCCGTTTCTGAACGTAGGTTTAGATTATTGTGGCCGAGTAAACATCCGATCAGATATTCATCGCCGAAGCAAACTAACCGAAGTATGGTAACAAAGACAATCCATTTGGAATTGGTAACAGAACTTAGCACTTTTGTGGCGCTTATGCCGCACATAAAAGATCATTGCGCGCAGAAGAATATGTGTAACATCTGCAGCGGCAACGCTTCTGTCTTTGTAGAAGCAAAAAAAGAATGTCCATCCTTAAAAAACTTATTTCAACCAAAGTTTTTCGAGATAAATTTGCAGTGACATTAGGAATTAAATATGTAAATTGGCACTTTATTCCTCCACACTTACCACATTTTGGAGTCTCTGGGAGGCGGAATAAAGATAGTTAATGCTCATCCTGATGTACTATGGCAACTGCTTATCTGATCTACAAATTTGCTTAGCACTCACCTCATTCAGTTTTAAAGCTTTGTAAATTCTCGCCCTTTTGTCCCACTTTCTGATGATCCTACAGATCTGCAACCGCCTGGTGTTGGGCACCTTCTGATTGGAAGTTCACTAAAGGTGAACTCAACAACATCAGCAAAGATTATTTGGATGCGGTAGTTTAATACGCATCTCTAGCTTTACAACCTATATCATCCTGGGTACGACGCCTTTGTTAGGGTGGCAACTGATAGAAATAATGGTGGAATCCTTAAGAGAGTCCTCAGTTCCAATTAATTCACCAGAAGAAAAAATTTTTGGATTGTAGTCCAGTGATTGGAGTATATTAATTGAAATCAGCACTATTGTCACTAATTCATTTTTACTTTCTTTTACTCCTAGTAAGAAAAAGTATTGTGATCGTGTCAAATTTTCGATATCGAGTTTTCACCGGAAATATCCGTTTTGAGGTCCCCTGAGTCCATAAAAGTGGTTTTTAGCAAATGGTCTGTGTGTGTATGTATGTGAACGCATAGCTCAAAAACGAAACATCGCAGAAAGTGGATATTCCGTTTGGATATCACCAATTTGGGATCCAACAGTACTTTATCTGTCAAAATTCCTCAACCGGAAGTATCACTTTATTGAATGCTTTTTTTTTTTTTCAATTTTTTGCTATTTTCTTGAAAATGGTTCCAACGATTTTCTTTAAACTTAGTATATTAACTACACATACAAAGATCTACAAGTTTTATTTGTAACATTTCTCCAGAAAAATGCATTTAAGGGCACATTTTGGAGAGGGGTGGGGTTAGATTGTCCTCTAAAGTGCTATTTCAGTTTATTATACAGTACTATCATCTAAATAATTTTAATTAGAATTAAATATGTTGTTAAAATTCCATGTTTGAAGAAAATCAAATTACCGGAAGTGCGTTTTTACTGAAAAGTATTTTCAATGATCTGCTATGTTTCTAAAAACGGCTCCAACGATTTTCTTTAAACTAATTATGTGAAACTATACATATAAGCTACAACTTTTATTTGAAACATTTCTCCGGGTAAACTCATTTAAGCGGGCCTTTGGGGTAAGGATAGGGTTATGTTTGCCTCTAAAGTGCTATCTTGGTTGATTATACAATTCTACCATGTAAACAAAATTAATTAGAAATAAATATATTGCCAAAATTTGGAGTTTCTAGACAAAATTGGTAAAACGGAAGTGAGTTTTTTTTTTACTGAACGGTTTTTTCCGTTTTTTTTTATTTTCTCCATAAAAACATCGACGAATTTAATTTAAATTTTGTATACTAACTATAAAGTTTGTCAATTACAATTTTGAAAACCAGAGTAAGAGAAAGTTGTGTGAGTGTTTTATATCAGATTTTTATATTTTTTATGTTGTTTATATTATTTATTTAATATATATATATATATATTTATATATGTACTGTTTTTGTTGTTCCGATCAAGTAATTGTACAAATACTAAGTATAAACAAGTATAAAAAAAGTACTATTTACTGTTAAAAATAGCTTATTGTGCAATAAAGACCAGATTAGCGGTGAAATAATAACTTTGAATTTAAAGGGTTAATATAAACAGATTTAGTAAACTAGGTTATACGTTGATATGAAGTAGTTTATCAAATATCAAATATAACAACTTATATACATAAAAAATATAAGATTTTTTTTTAATATATATAACTTAGAAAACGAAGTAGATTTATTGTTTATTTGTTTAACAAAATACTTTTTACGATAATACTATGAATATAATTATTTCTATAAAATTTCCATTTAGAATATTATTAAAGATCAAACTATTTACAACGAGTGAAATTCTTGTTGTGTCTCAAGATCGTTGAAGATCTGCGTTATTTAACAAGGCATCTTGCGACAATTTGTTTCATAATCACGACATTCCAATATTATCTGTGCTACAATCTGAAGTGATCTTTGACCGTAGAAACTTCATGGATCATCAATGATATTGAAATGGTGAAGTTAATGGTCGTTTTCTTTTATGTCCTCTTAACAATCATAGTTGTGAAAGCAAGGCATGATTTTTGACAAGTATGATTTTGTAATATTTTAAATTTAAATCTTTCAATTATTACGTTTTTTACTTATTTTGTTATTTTCAAGTATCTTGTTTGCTTTTTGCTGCTAATATCTACAATAAGAATATCTGTTGTGGTGGTTGGTTCCGCAGAGCTGGAAAGCATCAGATACATTTTCCGTGGTAGTCTGCTTCATTTTGTGGTCATCGACCGGTTTCGGGCGTTCGCCCATCTTCAGGATGCGTTTTTCAGAGAATGTGGATAACACAGACTTGCACAAAGCAAATTCAGTTTTACACAACTGTAAAGTAACACTTCACACAATAATTTTCCCATCTACATAATATTAATATACATTAAAAATTTGATAGAATTTCAAATTTGAAGAATTTACAGATTAGTTTTTGAGATTTTTTTTGAAATTTTCTTGAAAAGGGCTGTGAACGGTTTTCTTTGAACTTGGAAAACTCTATGCACGGATAAAACCAATCACTTTTATTTATATAACATTTTTTGAAATTTTTGAAATCATTAGATTTTAATGGGTTTTTGGGGATCAAAAGCTTGAACAAAAGTCTCTATCGAAAAGTGAATTGTATGCTAGTGTGTTTGTGTATGTTGTATTATGTTTATGAGTAAATAAAAAGCTAACATAAAAATAAAAAAGCATGGGAAAGCTTAGAATTGATATTCTGTTCTGTAGGATCTAGGTAATATGTACAGTAGTGGTCTCACATTCAAATTCATACGGGCCGAATGTACGCACGATCGGAATGCATCTGACGGAACGGAATTTTTTTTAACAAAATGAGAGTGAATATATATATAAGTGAAAGAAAATTTAGCTGGTGTGTGACGAGTCATTGATCAAACAAGTTCTAAATACTTCTCATGCTCATATATTTAGACAGCCGGGCAATTGCTATCATCTTCACATACAATAATACATAAATATATATATATATATATTGCACCGAACTTACCCCTAATGTATAGATACCACCCCTCTATACTTTACTATAACTTACTTTTTCCCCAAAGTAAATTATACTTTATAACTTACATTTTATTTCTCAAATTTATAATGTTCTCTATCAACATTAAATATAGTAGTCACATTTGGCCGTTGTTAATAAAACATAATTGAAATGTATTCGCAGGCCTTGTAAAAAATGCTTCGGGGGTCTTGATGCGGTCCGCGGGCAACCAGTTTGACATCACTGATGTAGAGGATCCGAATCTTAGTTTTCCGGTACAAATTCGGAAGAGGATTTTTTTTCCTTTTAGTGTTTTTCTCGTAAATGGCTCTTTTTTACGGTAAACCTCGTGCAATGACCCACTATCACGCTGTATTATAGGTCTATCGTTTTATTTGACTTATGATGGGTCCTGCCTCTCCACAGTGATTTAAGCTTCTCCCTTTAAAAAAATCCCATTTCAATGTAAAACTATAAAGCAATATTTTAGTAAACTATAACAAGATCATGTATTTTGCGGCAATCTAGGGTATGCTAATTATAGCCTCTCTAATATGGGCCTTACCCAATACGCTGCTTCAAGCAACAGTAATCTAGCAGCCAGCGTTGGGGGTCAATGAGCGGGGATCCGATTTAAACCGGGACGCAAAACTCCATATACTGGTTTTGATGTACAAAATTGTATTAAGACAATATTAATTCTAATAAAAAAAAATAATAAATACATAATTATGTAAGAAAATAGGGGATGTTAATAAACTGGACGGTGAGCAGTAATGCAGTACTTCTTGGTCAGGGTCGGCATGCCCCCACTACCCCTGGCTAGAACAGCACTGGGCTCACACTATCCCTCCATCTTCTCCTACTAACCACTATCAATATTATTATTATATACACTAGTAACACTGGCTGAACTGCACACAAACTTTGTATAAATGTAACCTACAGCTACGTTATTATTATATTGAATAATTTAAAAAGTGAAAGACAATTTAGCTGGTGTGTGAGTGGTGAATCATTTGATCAAAGAAGTTCTAAATACTTCTCATGCTGATATATTTAGACAGCCGGGCAACTGCTATCATCTTCACATACAATAATACATGAGAAACGACAGCATGTTGCAATACGCTGTTAAAGTGGAAAAAGCTTACAAGAGTTATGGCCAAACGGAAGTTCTTAAAGGGCTGGATATGTCTGTACCCACTGGCACCATGTAAGTATCCACTTATCTTCAATTAATCTCTCTGCAAGAGTATAGTTTATTTCTGAATTTTGTTTTCAAGATAATTCCCATATTATGAAATTAGCTATGATACCTAGCTGAGAATGACATTGTATTTGTCGCCATACTAAACAATAAACCATTACAATTATCATTAATAAAAAAAAGAAGAAGTCTGTACAGAGTGTATGAGACTGGAAGTAGATCTCTTAGTCCTCCACCCCCGGGTGAGGAATACCAACATCTTCTTAGTTTCCGCTCCTGCAGGAAGTATTGCGATCCTATTGAATTTATCAATATTTGTTTTGAGGCTCTTATGTACAAAAAAAAAAAAATGGTTATAGCGAATGGTCTCTGTGTGTGTATGAACAGAATATCTCAAAAACGAAAAATTGCAGGGTGCTCATACTTGATACTTCCATTAAGGTACTACCACGGTATTTGTACCACGAAGATTTCGGACATGTATACATATGTTTGTGTGTCTGTGTATGTGTGATGGGGATTGGAGCATATGTAGAGTAGGTCTCGGCTAATCTAATCTAATGTTGAGTATGTTTGCTGTCCACCTCCGTCCGTGACACTTAATCGGTAGCTAAACGTAAAGCACGGCTGAAAAGAAAGTAATAATTTAAAGGGAAAATAATATTAATGGAAATTAAAACGATTGTGAAAATTCTGAGTATGAAGAAAATTTATCAATTAGAACATTGAGAATTGTGCAGTAAGAGAAAATCATGTATTCATATCATATTTTCGCATTCTCTTACTATGTGCCATAAATGCATATATTATTACATACTTTAGCATTCCTGACTTTTTAAAATTAATTTTCTATTTACATTTCTATGAGATTACTGAAAACCAAAAAGTGTTTTTGTTTAAGTAAATATTGCTAGTATTCTTAATAATATCTGTTTGTTGTATGTATATGTGTGTATGTGTTGTATATATATTAATTAATAATGGACATAATTCAAAAACTTGGAAATTGCAGAAAACTAAGATTTTAACTAAGCAAATTCAAAATGACAATAAGATTAACCGGAAGTACCATTTTTATTGAAATAACTCAATAAATTTTCTCAATATTTTCTTGAATACGCGGCAACAATTTTGCTTAAACTTAGTATAAATACTTCTTTCATTTAGGGATTACAACTATAAATACTCGTTTTTATAATTAAGGGTTACTTCTTTTTTAATGCTTTAGGAAGAAGTAAGTACTTTTTACTTTTTCCTACTCAGTAAGAAGAAGAAGAACTGCTTTCTCTTATTCTGTAAGAAGAACTACTTTCTCTTACTCTGTAAAAGGAACTACTTTCGCTTATTGTGTAAGAGGAAACACTGCAATCGGGTCAAATTTTTGAAATCGAGTTTTCACCGGAAATACATATATGAAAATTATTTTTTTTAGCGAATAGCGCGCGTGTGTATGTGTCCGTATGTATGTGTATGTGTTTGTGAACAAAATATCTCAAAATCGAAAGCTCAAACTTTGGTATTCCATTTAGGACCCACCACAGCATCTGTCATGAAGGATTCAATTAAAAATCCATCAATGGGAATTGCGGAACTTTTGCAATTTTCTCAATTACAGCCCCAACGATGTTCTTTAAACTTCGATGCTATCTGAACACAATTATGTCTATCACTTTTGTTTAAAACATTTTGCTGGTAAAATCGTTTTTGAAATGATATTCGTAAGTTGTGGTTTGGTTCTGCAGAGCTGGAAAGCATCAAAGATACTTTCCGTGATAGCCTTCTTCTTTTCGGGCATTCGCTCATCATACACAAAACAGTGTGATAACATAGACTTGCACAGAGCAAATTTGTGTATCAACTATGCAGTGTATCAACTAAATTTGCTCTGTGCAAGTCTATGTTATCATTACAGTGTTTGACAAAAATCATCCAGATGATGGGCGAACACACGAAACCGGTCGATGTCCACAAAAAGTAGCAAGCTATCACGGAAAATATCTCTGATATTCATATCACTTTAGGCAATGTATGTTCTAATCTACATAATATCAACAAGCATAAACAGCAGTACTAGAGTTTCTAATATGTAGAAAATCGATTATCCACGCAAGTCTGTCTTTACAGAATAGTTTTTGGTTTTGTTTTTTGAACTTTTTCGAAAATAATATCTAATGATTTTTTTCTTTGAAGTTGGTTTGGTAACTGCAGAGATATAAAAGTATCACTTCTGTTTGAATATTTTTTCCACAATAACTTTTTTCTTTTCCTAAGCCATGACTGGCTGGCTGTTTACCCATTCTATATATGTTGCGCGGCACAGTGAGGGGACACGTGAGAACAATTTCGGACGCGAAAAGCTCCATCCCCCACCCCTTAAATAATTCATTTTAAGGAATCTTAGGAATTTGTGACATAATATTTGAAATATAATAATAACAGCGTTTATTTAATGCAAAGTAGGTTACATCGGATATTCAGTTAACAAAAAACAACCGATGCATGGACAATTAGTCCCTCTCCATTAGTTGACTTATAATAAAAATCAAGATTTATCTTTTAAACATTGTAACATAAAAAAAAAACCTGGTGTGAAACATTCACACAACTTTCTCTTACTCCAATTCTCAAAATTATAATTGACAAATTTTTATAGTTTGTGTACCAAGCTTAATGAAATTCGTCGAAAACTGAAAAAAACTATGCGGTAAAAGCGCACTTCCCCGGCTTACTAATTTTCTTGAAACTTGGAATTTTGGCCATCTATTTATTTCTAATTAATTTTGTTTGGATGATAGAATTGTATAATCAACTATGATTGCACATTAGAGAAAAACATAACCCCACCCCTCTTCCAAAAGTGCCCTGAAATGAATTTTCCCAGAGAAACGTTTTAAATAAAAGTTGTAGATCTTTGTATGTTTAGTTTATACAAGAAGTTTCAAGAAAATCGTGGAAGATATTTTTAAGAAAATCGCGAAAAAGTGAAAATTTTTTTATTTTTTTTTTAAGGTGCGTCAACATCTGTGGTCGGTCATTTGCGCCCGGAGCATTCTCAGTGTACTGCCGGCCTCCGGACAGTGTTCTCTCGCTACAGACAACACTGCCCATCACCGGACAGTAAGCTGTAGAGGCTCCTAGGAAGAGAAAATCTAGGGTAGGGAAGGGAAAAATCATTTAGTAATGTGGTAATGTAAACGCACTTCCGGTTATCCGATTTTTTTGAAAGTCGGAATTTCTACAAGATTTTCAATTCTAATTAACATTATTTAGACGATAGAATTTTTTAATAAACTGAAATAGCACTTTAGATAAAAACCTAACCCCACCCCTCCCCCAACACGCCCTTAAATGAAATTTTCCAGAGAAACATTTCAAATAAAAGTTGTAGTATGTGTAGTTGATATACCAAGTTTGAAGAAAATCATCGGAGCTATTTTTGAGAAAAACGCATAAACGTAAAAAAAAAACAACAAGTAAAGTGGTACTTCCGGTTGAGGAATTTTGCCAGATGACCCACTGTCAGATGTTACCTAAACGGAATATCAAGTTTCAACTTTTTACGGTTTTTCTGTTTTGAGCTATGCTGATCACATACAGAAAAAACATTCACACACACACACCATTTGCTAAAAACCACTTTTTTGGACTCAGGGGAACGAACTCAAAACGGATATTTCCGGTGAAAACTCGGTATCGAAAATTTGACACGATTACAATACTTCCTCTTACTAGGAGTAAGTGAAAGTAAAAAGAAAGATAACAAAGTAAAAAATTAAACTAAAAAAAATTCTAACAATACAAATCAAAATTTAAATTATTCAATTAAAAATTTTTACAAACATTGATAACTTATGCCAAATCACGGCCATTAAGAAAACCAAGCAATTCTAACCATTCTAATTTCTTAGTGTCAAAACCATTCTTCCGGTATCCTTCCAATATATAAATATCTGAAATATTAGTATTTTATTTTGTTCAATATAATTGAACATTTATTTGAAACTTATATCTGGTACGCAGAAACGTTAGGTTCTCTAAAAAAATATAAAAAAAATAAAAAATAACAAGTATTTATACTGTAAATCTCTTCCAACCTATATATTGTTAAGGATAATAATATATAATCTAGCAAAACTTCTAGTTTGAAGAAAATCGGTTAATCGGATTTGTTGTTTCAGTTTAACAAAACTTTCTCAAAAGCTCTCCAATGATTTTCAATAAACTTGAACTTTTATTCCGTTAAGCAAATTAAACAAACAAATAATATACCTATTGTTATTTCAATGAAGAAAAAAAAAAGAAAAAAATCTGGTCTAAAGCAGTCACTTGCAGTCTCTTGCTGTATAGCTATATTTGATTAAGTCGCTTCACATTTATATATTTATTGCTAAATGTTTTACTTGACTTCAATATACACGAATGGGAGGCTCTATACAATCAGTGGTCGTCAACCTGGTCCCTGCCGTCCACTAGTAGACGCATCTATGCTAACAATCCCCAGATTGATTTTTAATATATATTTTTCCACTTTACGAATCGTATTTCTGAATTTTATCTCTTACCTTTAGATTTAGCTAATAATTCATAAGAACGCTTCTCTAAGTATACACGGTTACAGAGCTAAATTTAGTTACTGCGCGTTAAGGAGGAACGGTAAAGCGAATTTCAACATCAACAGGGACACAAAAATGGGCGATAGTCCCCACTGCACTAAGTTTATAAAATGACTTTTTTTGAAGAAGCAGAACCTCACTCCCCCCCCCCCCCCCGAGGTCTTTTTTTTTAGTGTATCAGGTTTAATAAAACCTGTCAGTTTTTTATTACGAAACTAAAAAAAAAAAAAAAAACTTTTCAGTAAGGGAAGTCAATCGATTTTCTTCAAAATGGGGAATTTTGCAACATATTTAATTCTAACTATTATATGGATGATATAATCAATCATACATTAAATTAAAACAACACTTTGGAGAAAAACTTAACCTCCAAAACTCCCTTAAATAAATTTTCCCAGAGAAATGTCTAAAATAAAAGTTATAGGACTCTGTATGTATAATTGATATAGTAAGTTCCAAGAAAATCGTTGGAACTTTATTTATTATTCTGTGAACTAAAACCAGGTTTTTCTTAAATTTTTGGTAGTTGTTCTTTTTTACTTTCCCTTACTCCTAGTAAGAGGAAGTATTGTAATCGTGTCAAATTTTCGATATCGAGTTATCACCGGAAATATCCGTTTTGAGGTCCCCTGAGTCCAAAAAAGTGGTTTT